>MZNV01001606.1:0-45865 GCA_002081555.1 Protostelium mycophagum | reverse complement strand
GACCAATTGGTGCATCAAGTGTGCAAGGGGCTGTATTAAATGGCTAACAATTGTCAAAGTTAGATGTTGTAGGAGATGTTATAGTTTCTGGCATTATCAAGGGGCAAACTATCATTGCAAATGGCAATATTACAGCACAAAATGTTACTGGAACAACTAGTGGAACTAATATTGGTGATATTTCATTAGGCCTTGCAAATGGATTCAGCTTGAATGGCCAATAGTTGCTGTTAGTGACTGCAACTGGCAGCACAACAGGTGCATTGACAGCAGCAGATTAGTCACAATTTAATACCACTAGCAACAATACAGCTGGCACTAACACCAACAATGTTGCCGTTGTGCACCTGGCAATAGACTGACACTAAATGGTCAACAATTTACACTGGTGGCCGCAAATTGGATGCATTGAATGCAGCAGATTGGATGTGTTTTAACACTAGCAACACTGACTGATACTAATACCAGCAATGTCATCATTGGCACTGCAAATAGAATAGGATTGAATAGACAACAACTGTCATTAGGTACTGCAACTAGCAGCACTACAGGTGCATTGACTGCAACAGATTGGAAACGTTTAGACAATGTTTCAACAAATAACACCAATGATATCACGCTAGGTACTGCAAATGGGCTCAGTTTGAATAGCCAACAGTTATTATTGGCAGCTGCATCAGGTAGTACAATAGGCGCACTGACAGCAGCAGATTGGACATAATTAGATAATGTATCAAAATACAACACTGAGACTAGTAGTGGTGCAAACACAGGTGATATTACATATATGCAAGTCTAAGTGGACTGATTTTGAATGGACAACAACTGTGCATAGCTCCTGCCACTTCAGCCACACCAGGTGTGGTTACAACTGATGCACAAACATTTTCAGGCAGCAAGATTTTCAGAGACCATGTTAGTATTAATTACAGCAATCCAAGAGCGCAATTAAATGTTATTGGGGACATATGGGTGTTAGGCTTGACAAAGACAGATTCAATGACTGCAAGTTCTAATATAACTGCAGCAAATTTTACCGGCACCAGTAGTGGCACCAACACCGACAACGTTACCATTGGCACCATAAATGGACTCAGTTTGAATGGCCAACAGCTGTCAATAGGCACTGCATCAAGTAGTACAACAGGTGCATTGACAGCAACAGATTGGTCACAATTTAATAGTGGTGGCAATGCCACCAGCATCAACACTGGCAATGTCACTATTGGTGCACCTAGTGGCAGCAATGCCAATGGTGCAACCTTGATGGGTCAATAATTGTCATTAACACCTGCCAATGCCAATAACCCAGGCATCATGACCACAGGTGTGCAAACCATTGCGGGCAGCAAAACGTTTGCCAATGACACCAAGATTGCCGGCAACACAACCAGCACAACATTAACGGTCATGCCCGCAACTGCAACTAGCAACATTGTACTGGTGGGACCACTTGTTAGCAGCACCAGTATGGGATGTCAGATTAGCATGTAGTGTTATCCTGCAGCTTAACGCAGCTATATTGTTAGCGTGTACAACAATGGTAATGGTACATGCAATGTGTCACACATGCTCAACAAAAGCAGTTCAAGCACGCAATATTGGACGCCCCTGTACATGCAGGCTGCATCTGGCTATGTGGGCATCAACAACACCACGCCTGCGTACCAGCTGGATGTGACCGGCACCAGCAATTTCAACGTGCTGGTGGGTGTAAATTCTAGCACCAGACAATTGTACAAATCAATGACAACAAAGCTGTGCAAAGCGTAATTAGTGGTTTGCTTGAAGCACCCGGTGTGTCCACAGAAGTCATACAGTCACTGTGGACAGTGCCCAGTTAGATTGTCCACAATGCTTGAAAGCCGTTCCAATTAATGGATTGACCCGCAGAAAAATTACCATAAATACCATTATACAACCGCATAAATGTGGTGGCAGTGTTGCAATAGTACACACCGTTTGACATGTATGTATCAAGTGCGCTTGACAGAAAACACGCAGGAAAACTCAGCGCAATACTGCCCGTGCTTGAATTTTTTGTGCCCAAAAAATTGGGAATTGCAATGGTAACAAGTCTGCCTATGCGAGTGAGAATCAGGCACTTTATGCAGCACTGGCCTTGGTCATTGGCTGTTGTGCCCTGCACTGAAATACCCACTGTATACACTTTGTAGTAATCTAATGTTATGGGAATGCCACCAGTTGTTGGCAATACAATACCACCAGCTGTTAAATTACCAGTAATACCGGCACCGCCATTAAAGCCACCATTGACATATGTATTTCCAAAATACAATCGTCCAGTGTTGGTGGCCGTTACAGCACCACTTAACATCACATTGCCGTTGAAATTGCTGGTGCCAGTCATGTCCAGCTGATACGCAGGCGTGGTGTTGTTGATGCCCACGTAGCTGGATGTAGCCTGCATGTATATGGGCGTAGTTTGCGGCTGCAGACTATGACACTAACCACCAACTTTTGGTGTGACGACGAGATTTATTGATCGGAAAAATCCATACAACGAACTGTCATCGCGTAAGTGCAAGTTTGCGTGAGTGATCACGGTAAATCACGTGGGTGTAAGAAATCAACAACCCAATTTTCCACACCTAATAAAAACTGGTTTCCAAACCAACGGCTTGAGAGGACAACAATCAGGACTTTAGACGATCCCGCATGCAGGCGGTATGTTTAGAAAGATAACTGCATCTATTCCTTCTCCATTGCTGCATCCACTGAGGCATGGATCATCAACGAAAGAAGCACCGACCATGAAGTGGGAGCCAATAGGTCTAAAACAAGGTCAGATATTGTTGATCGTTTTCGGTTTTGAGTACTGAGATTTTATAGGGCTCGTCACATTTCTGCAGAAGGGCCATCATCACTCCGAACAATATTGGACAGTTTTACATTTAGAGACTATTGAATGTTATCAAAAGAAAGGATCGAGAGAGCAAATAGAGGTAATGACAACACATTTTCCTCTGTCACTCACATCAGCTTTCAGCCGGTAAAAGTATTTAAACTCGCCGATGTCCGTTCTGTTTTAGAGTCATTTGAAGTAAAAAATGCTTCCGGTCTTCGAATTGAAGGTAAAATTGATGAATTAGTGCGGCAACTTTTTAATCCTGCAAAGAGGGAAACAAAGGTACGTGGTTGATGAGTGGTATGAGCCAAGAGGAATCAGAAAATTGGGGACAAGCCATTAGATCAGCCGTGTTTCTGTGTACAGCTGTCATCGTGAGTGAGACGAGGTAAATGTCTTCACTTTGTATGATTGGATCAATGATTGTGCAGAGTATCATTGGGACATTGGCTCCCAGGCAGTATAAAGCATATTTTAATTTCCTTTGAAATCATCCAACAAAACGAGTGGAGATATTGCCAAGATGAGAACCAATACACACGTCTAATCGACATGGGCTCTGCTGCGAATCAGTGTGAGAACCAGCGTAATAGAGGAGAAAATTTTGACGGGTGCAGTGGCGACCTCGACGAGGCTATTGAGTCTAAAATTAACCAACATCACCTCTTGGAATAATTTAAAATCCAAAGCAGAAATATTCTCCCAACTCGTAGCGTCAGTCATCCTATCATTTTCCATGATGATCAATCATAAGATGATTCCTCACAAATTACAGAGATTACCAACGCCTGTACTCTCATTCAAAGATGAATACCAGTTTGATCAACATCTCACAGCTGATCGCGAAAGTCAGAGGGGATATAGAGGAGCAGACCAAAGATCCCACCACGTTGAGATCGTATTCAAACACCGCGCCTTCCTCTCTCCGAAAGGTGATTATGATCATGAATGAAATGAATGATGACCTCTAAAAAATGGAAGAGCGACTTTATGATGAACACTTTGAACCAGAAGAGCCTTGCCACACAGAAATCGTTTGTGCAGATCCGTAAAAACACCATCGTTAAGAGCTCTTCCGCTGTGCATGTAAAGTCTTTCTCTTCATCTGATCGTATCTTTTTGTTGTGTCCCGCCAAAATTTATTTTTCAAATTTTGAAATGTTACGGAACAAAAAATTTTCAAATTTACGAATTTCCCGCCATATTTCTTCCATTTTGACAAAATTTATTTTGTCAGGTTGGAAATCACTTCACAAGACCAAACGCCAGTTGTTCAATGGACGAGGTTCTTCCGCAAAGAGATAGAAATTCGTGGGTGGCCGGGACCCCAAAGGTATATGATCGTCCATCTACAATCGCGTCTACAATCAGACTTTTTACGGTATTTTTGTGCGCTCTACAACTGTCACGTGTGTCAAACTACAACTCCTATTTTATAATAAAATTAATAAATAATAGAAGCGGACCAGTTCTTTTTCCAACAGCAACCGCAACAGCCTGTCACCCCTCATCACAGAGTTGACAAGCCCCCCGACTTCCCCGAAGAGTGACGGGTCGGGGAGTAGGATGTCACCACCAACACTCTCGCCGAATGATGGAAAGAATCCTGTGGAAGACGTCCTGTCCTCCTGCAAAGAGGTTTATTTTTGTTTTAACTTTCATTGTGAATTTATTGAGATTTTATAAACTTTTTTTTGAAATCATTTTTAATCATTTTTTTTGAAATTTTATCTTTCTTTGTGAAAAAGTCAAATAAATTCCTCGTTATCAATTACTCCAAAAATAAAATAAATCACTTTCAAAATTCTAAATGTAAACTAGATATTGGTATCTTGCAGGGCCATATGCGATTGTCTCGACCACAACGTCGGTTCCATCAAAATAGACGAAGCTGTGATCCATAAGAACGCAAGAGAAGGGACAAGTAGCGTGGTAAGAATGTTGAAGCATATAGAGGAGGCTCGTGACAGATTTGGCTGGGAGGCGCAGTCGCTCAAAGACATGGCGGATGTTGTCAGAGGTGAAGAGTATTTTTTTAAATTCCCGCCAAAATATTGGGTTGATCTACAAAGAACGTTTGGTTTGCGTACTTTAGATTGCAAAGATGGAGCGGCAAATAAATACCAATACTTTTTATTACTGGAGATGCATTAAAATATGTTCTGCTGCAAAAAATATGCATTCTTCTGAGGTATTACTGTTTCTTGGAGTCAACTTACGGTAAAGCCGCAGGCAAAATCCATACATCAAGTCATTTTCTGACAGTCCTCGAAATCTGGAAATTTCGTTGACATTTCTAGATGGTTTCCAGCAACTGATCACTGCCGTAAAATCTGTCATCACAAAGTCTGGAGAGTGCGAAATCTCATCGAAATCTCCCGAAGTGGCCCGCGTTTACAAACTCACATTGGAGGACATTCCCAGCTCCATCAAAGAATTATACCGCAAATGTCAATCCGTTGCAGAGATCAGAATGGCCGAAAAGAAATTGTTCTCCACTGTACACGTATGTCGACGTCGACAACCCCCATACTGACGTGTACAGGATGTGGAAAGAGAGGCGCGAAGCATGGCTGAGTCTTACAATCGATATATGAGCAAGATAGAAAGTATATCAGAGACGCACATGCCAAGGGGGCAAGTCTTAGACGGTATTTTGGTTGAAAAGTTGGTGAATTTATTATGTGAATATGGCAGTTTTATTTGTCTACTTCCCCCACTATTGAAGGTATTCATTTATCTCATTAAAATCATCTACTTCGTATAAAACAGTATTTTCTGACCTTATAAATACCAAAATGTACAAAGATCTAAAAATAGCAACAGGCAGGCGGAGTGAACGAATTATTCTCCGGTCTTAAAGACATCGCCACCCACACCACCTCACTCAGCATCGTTGTAGAAGACATCTGTACACAGATGGATATATCCCTCGCCCCCGACACCGAAAAGTCAGGCGAAGATTCCCCCGAAAACCACCCGAACCGGCCCCGAAAAAACTCCCTCGCTGAAGAGAAAAGAGCCGAAGTCCAATCATGTTCGGAGATGATCAGAACGACATCTGTCCACATGATGCGTGATGCGAAGGAGTACATCACTTCTAAATTCACGCGATCAGACTTGATGCTGGACATGCTGAAGCATGCTGCACTACTGATTTCTTTTGGAGGGAGGATGGCCTCTGCTCTGAAAATATTTTTCAATTTAGAGAGAGAAAAATGTGAGTTTTTTTCATTTTTATTGAAAAAAAAATTTATAAAAAAATTTATAAAAAAATTGTTTTCCAGAAAATCTATTGAAAATTCTATATCCTGAAATTATTTTTCTTTATGTAGAGTTGATCGTTTGTACTGCAAAAAATAAATATTCTTGCATAATTCTTGGGTTGTGTTACGGACATCTACAACTGTCCACTCAAGCTATTTTTAGTCAATAAGAACGGGCTGTACCACGAGGATGATTTATTCTGGGACGAAGAACCTGACGATCCGAAGAACATTATCACTGAGGTATTTTATTATCGGGCATTTATCGGGGAGTTTTGGGGCTTTGCTGCAGTTATATTTTCACATTCTCTTAATATCTTATATGATTTTTATATGATTAAAATCATGTTTATTATGCTTTGCAGACAGAAATTTCACTTGAATAAAAACAAATTTTTATTTAAAATATGATACAAAATGTACATATTCTTGTATCAATTTTACAAAAACAATTATCGTTCCTTCACAATATATTTATCTGTGAATTATATAATATTTTTTCCCACTTATATTGAATTTCTTTTTATATATTGTACAAATAAATATTATACAAATAAACATTGTACAAATGAACATTGTACAAATAAACATTGTACAAATGAACATTGTACAAATAAACATTGTACAAATAAACATTGTACAAATAAACACTCTGTTGAAATAAACATTGTACAATAAATATTGTACAAATAAACATTGTACAAATAAACATTGTACAAATAAATATTGTACAAATAAATATTGTACAAATAAACACTTTGTTGAAATATATTCAGAAGAAGGTGGGAGAAGAGGGGGGGGAGGTTGTCAAGGCAGCCACATTAAATAAGTTAATAGAGAGGCTCACTGCACCTGTCATAACCGGAAGTAAGATATCATATCCCTCTCACGTACCATCTTGTGGCGCTCTGCGCCATGACATCACGGTAATGAACGTGCTGTCACTACGGTAGTTACGGTGAATTCACGCGTCGCGATACGATTTGATTGCAAAAGTTAAAGTGTTTATGACATCAATATGCGATATCTTGAAACTGACTCGTTGTAGATCATAAATTTCAAAAGACTTTTCTGTCGACGTATAGACATTTCACGACACCGTCAGAACTACTCGCCAAACTGATACAAAGGTGATGACGTCATGACATCATTACGACATCACCACGATGTCATGTTGACATCGACAGGTACAACATAAAGATACCGCGACTACCCCGTGACATCAGCGTGAAAGAATACGCACAGAACACGGTATTACCGATACAGTTAAGAGTGATCAATACCATCAAGACGTGGATAGATACCGCCCCTTTTGACTTTGATGCGGTATTATTCGCTAGGATAAAAAATTTCCTGGCGAAAATCGGGTCAGATGGACATACGATATCAGCGAAGCAGATCGCTGCTCTCATCAAGAAACCGGTAAGATATCTTATTTCAGAAAGTTCACATTTTTATTCTGAAATTTTCAATTCTAAAAATAGAAAAATTTGAATTTAAAAAAATTAAAAAAACTGAAAAATGACAGCTCAAATCAATGCGCATGACGACGAATTTTACGCGAGAATTCAGTACGGTGAGAATGGTTTCGGTTGCCATGACGATAAGATTGACTCGTTGTAGTTGAACACTTTTGCGTTGGACTACACAAAGGTATTGCAACAATTCACGGAAGACCAAATCGCACGTGGTCTTACAACAATAGACTCTGTCTTATTTATCAATATCAAGGTAACCATCTGACTCTAAAGACATATTTTCATGTATGATATCACACTTGTGATATATATCATATACGTCATATCGTCATGACAGCATATATGTGATCCATGATATCACATCTCATACTCGATGATATCATACTTACGTGTACAGCCCAATGAATTGATGGCTTGGAGCAAAGAAGCCGGTGACGAGCGAGTGACAAACAACATATCCCAGCTATCCGATAGATTCAACCAAGTATCTCACTGGGCAGTCAACAGCATATTGTCATGTGACAAGTTGGTGGATAGAGTTAAGGCACTCGAGAAGCTAATCGAGGTCACAGTCGTGAGTGTCATTGTTCTTTTCATCGCTGAATACTGCGAAAAATCATTTATGCGAATTACATAGTTGTAGATGGATTTATATTTATTATATTTAGCATCTACGGAAACTAAATAACTTCTGCTCGCTGTTTGCGATTATCTCAGGAATTAACACTGTACCTATTTATAGATTACAATTCACCAAGGAGATGCTTTCACCACGTGCCGTAAAGGTGACCACTACGACATCTCCATGATCTTGACCGTGACGTCATGACGCTGCAAAGCCATGTCGTTGTAGATGCTGACAGTGTTGTAGAACCTCGATCAATTCGGGGAACTGATGTCACCACGAGGAGCGTATAAAAGCTATCTGGACACTCTTAAGAACATAAACCCCCCTTGTGTCCCGTATGTTGGTGTCTGGCTCACTCAGCTACTGTGAGTCTATCTCTATTCAATACTAGAATGAATAGCAATCATTCGATTTCGTTGTTATTACTAAAACACGACAGGCACATCGATGAAGGAAATCCGAATCTGACCAATGGGCTGATCAACTTTAGAAAGATGGACTTGTTTGCAAACATCATCCTCGATGTCCAACTCTACCAACAAGAGAAGTACGAACTGAGCGCGAGCCAGCAGCTCGTTTCTTTATTTTCACAACTGCCGAGGGATTATTCAGAGGAAGATGAATACGCTCTATCACATCTGCGGGAGCCACGGTGCGTTCAATTTTTTCATGAATGTCGTCCTCTATATACTGTTGGTGATCTGTATCCGATGTGATGATTGATATGCGGCAGGAATGCGGAGAAGGCGGATATATTGTAAAGAAAGAGGTTAATAATGAATCATGTTGAGGCTTAGAGTGTTTTTTCGGGACCGATGGTTGATATGACACCAAATAAAATTGTACGTCATCATCATACTCAACGATCTCTTCATGTCTTTGGTTCGTTTCTTCAAGTTAAGATCAAGATGGGAATCATCGTGTTCCTGATTATCTCCTAAAACTCGATCCGCTGGATTTTGTCTGCGTTGTTACCGAGGCGAAAACGAATTTTCACTGAATTTTATTTCCGTGGTGTTGACAGCCAAACATGTCAATTTGACACTGACGCCAAAAAAAAAGCGTTTTCTCGTAGAAATACTATGTTACGAAAATTCGAAATCTCTATGGGTTGACTGCTTTGCTTGTCCGACCCCTTTAACAAAAAGCGTTCCGCAGAGGGTTTGATCATTTTCTACGAGAAAGAACATGATGATGAGAGTCCTCTTCGCTGTCTTACTGGCTTCCGCCCTTGTCTGTGCTGCCCCCTTAGATGCCGATGTCCCTCCAACCATCGTCACCAGCTCCTTCTCCGTCTCAGATACAACATCCGCCCTTGCCACTACTTCTGTATCTGTTCCAGTCACCGCAACCAAGTCTGCCGCAACCACCATGACACAGACATACACCACAGAAGGATCTCACTCTGAGACACAGACCAAGGCTGCCACCACCACACAACAGCAGACTTCTACCGCTGGTGTGACCAACATCACCACCATCACCGGATCCGGAGCTGTTACCGCCTCCACAGAACAAACCAAGATCGTCACCGAGACCGAATCTGGATCTGCTTCTTCTTCCACCCAACACATTTCAACCATCATTATCACCGCCACCGGCACTGTATCTGGATCCGGCTCTGTCAGCTCTTCCGGAGAACAAACCAAGACCGCCGTCAACACCGAATCCACCACAACCTCCGTGTCAACACAGCACAGTTCCACCGCCATCCAGACTGGCACCACCGTCGTGACCGGTGTCAACACTGTTACAACTGCCCAGACAGAGACAACTGGTGCCACCAACACCGTCACAAAGGTCACCCCCACAGGACCTTCCTATGTCGATCTCACCGGAAGATGGGCCGTCTCTGCCGTCAAGTGCTCACCCAAGGGTGATTACTTCGACAAGGCGTATGACGTCACCAAAGTTAACGCAACTCAATTTATGTTCAACCCTGTTGACACAAAGACCTACAAAGGTGGTCTCATCAACGAAGACGACCAATCAATACTGACCGGTGCGTCTGATTTCTTTCTCGGATGCAGTGGAAAGGTCACCGGAGCCACCTCTGCAAGCATCAACTGCCCCTACGAGCAAACTCAGTGCTCAGCTACTCTCACCAAGCAAATCGTGGTTACTACCACCACCTTCGCGCCAGTCACCACCAGATCCACAACCGACCCTTCTGGAACTGGTGCCAGACTCGCTGCCGTCTCTATGATTCTGGTTGCCGCCGTCGCCCTTATTTAAAATAAACACGACGATTTTGCATCAAAAAGCTGAGTCATCATTTCATTTTTCTTTTCGACAATGAACAGTAACTGTGTTCTATTTTTAGAGTGAGGTGATGGCATCACACTGCTGCTCAACCCATAGCTTTCCTCATTTGGTGACAAGAGATGTAAAATCTGTACATTGTATGCTGTGTCATGTGATTACAAGAGCAGGTGAGCGTTTTTTAAAGTTGAAAGCACCTTCCTCTGCACAATTCCTTTCGCACATCGAAGAGTATACACTAATATTAACAGAAAGTGAATGTTGCATCCTCTCATCAAAATCTGCGATTTTTTTTGATTTTCATAACCATAATGTTAAAGCTATAAAATGACGGATAAATGTTGTATTTTCTTCTTTACAATTACCACCAGGTCTCGTACTTTAAAATATTGTCCTAGAAGGTGGAACAATGTGATGGGTTGCATCTAGGACAGCCAGGTGATATATTTCCAAAAGGTCCGTGACTCTCCTTCTTAGGATCGGTCGCACCATTCTTTTGGGTACATAGAACTTTGTTCAACTTGTAAATAATGAAAATATCAGATGATCCAGCATATTGTACAACTGTGCGGTACACGGTAACATTAACGTGTGTCTCACAGTTGTTTACCGCAGTTATGTACCTGCCACAATGCAATGGCCCGGACATTAGCTGCCATTTTTAAATCAATAATAAAAAATTATTTACGTGCCATTCTTGTCATCATTTTTATAGTCATACAGTCTTATTCATCAGACAATGGTGAAGTTGTTCATCTCTCTTGTGGAAGACCTCACACCAGGCATCTGGCTGGTGAGTAGATCATAAAGAACCGGATGATGCTTTCTCAAATCATCTGGTTGTGTCGCGAAATGGACCAGTATAGAGGATGCCGCCGCATCGAGCACAGACATGATCGTCCAGCAGAATCCGAAGCCAAACTAAAACGATCAGCTCGATCGTGGATGATATCACATCACGCACCATGAATGCAGTCTGTGCAAAGACAAGATAGATGAATGAGAAGGATGAGCCACCGTAATAGATGGTCAAGATGACGATGGAGGATGCACCCGCGATGACCCCGCACAAGAAGGAGGAAAACCATAGAGCTGATCCGATCACCGTCTGTATTTTAATGAGGAACGAACCACATCTAAAATAGAAGGACTCACTTGATTGAGTAGATGATGTACATTGCTGCTCTTCATCATTGCATCCGTATCATTGCAGGACTCCAAGTATGTCTTTCCGCTGGTTGCCAACTTTTTATGTCAGAAGAGTAGATGCTGCAATTCGAACCTGTACGAACGCGTATTTGTTGTATTTCTCGAGTCTTGATTGCAGTCCGCACATGATAAACCCGCAGTAGTGGAATCTAAAGGGCTGCAAGACGGTCAAGATGAGGGAGCCCAAGCAGACTGATCCAAACGCCGCGATGTTCGCCCTGTCATTTGTTGACATTAGATCTGATGGACATGTGAAGAGGATCACCTGTTAATGGAGAGCAATGAAGAAGAGTTGGAGTAATCATTATGAAACCATGACGACACCCCACCAGCAACTGTCACGTGTATCATCCCGTTCATCGCTGTCTCCATCAGTCTCGCATGATTAAAAGATCGCGTGAACAACCGCGGAGAATCGCGGTATGCTACGCAAAGAAAAAGTCACGCACCCCGTAAGAACCAAAAGTACATGAAGTAGAAGAAATAAATCAGAAAGTCCCAAACCGAAACGGGTGTGTTGCTCAGAGCTGCTGATATGCTCATCGTCTACAACCAGTCAACGGGGAAATACACCGGAATTTCACTGAGATTTCCACTTACGTATAGGGTGATCATCCAGAAGGTCATGAATACAGCGGAGAAGATAGACAAGAAGAATGCCATCATGGTGATCATCGGACGCTTTGGCAACACCAGAGAGGCAGAGTGATTCAACATCTCTGCACTGAAATCCAATCTGAAAGGTTTAGAGTGTGGCAACATGATGTCATCGCGACCTGTCTTTCCACTGTGTGATGATCAAAAGACATGACGCTGTCAATATGACATCCCAGATGGCCATCCCAAATTGGAATTGTGTGAATTCATAGATGGCCATAGCAGCAAGACTTAATGCACTCAAGGCGAGAGATACAAAGAGTGCACGTTTCATAAATCTCCTCACGAGCTGGAGATCATCAACATCGGTTTTAGTATGGCTCCATACCTCGATGTAAAGAAGAGAGAAGATGGCACTGATCCCGGCGATGATACACATATAAAGAAAGAACGGGTATCCGAAGACCCTGAATAGCTGGTACAGCCCATTTGAAGACACATGGATAAATGAGAAGAAGAGGATGAGCCCCATCAATCCCTGGGTAAGATCAGCAAGGAAGATAATTCAGATGTACCAAAGAAGCGAAGAAGCCGACCAAGGAGGGGATGTCTCTGAACTTGCATGACCTCTTTATCCTCTTAATCGCTGTCTCTCCTCTGTCCAAACTGAGCGGAGTCTGAGTCTGTGAAGTATGAGCGGGTACAGTGTGACATTCCGAGAAAGAGCAGAAATGAGCCGTGGAAGATGGCACTCACTGGAGAGTCTGGAACTGGATCTGTATTGACGGCGAGCCTCGATACTTGTGGCGTATCCAAATCGATCAATGTCAATGAACCGTCCTGATTATTTTTAGTGAATGATTTGGTGACAAGGAGCTCATAGAGGCTGGTGTCCTTTTTTTTTAAGACCATGATGATGTGTATTCCTTTTCATGATCACTCTGTAAGTGTGTTCTCTTCAATGAAAAATCAAACCTGTTTTGGTGGAGGTGAAGAATTGAATAGGTCTAAGACAGTTGACGAAAAATAAGCAGGGATCGTCGGAGAAGGAGCCTGTTGAGGTGGTGGACTCACGACATGATCATCCTCTACAGCATTGGGATCATATCCTGAAAACATCTTGCCACCACGAGAATTGTCGACCCGATCTCGTTTCGAGTTTGACACCTTCCAAGAAAAATAAGACTTCAATTCTACAACGCGTCATATCTTATCATTTTATATAATTAATTTGTTTAAAAAAATTTAACGACTTTTCGCAAGAATTTGAACCAAAAGGTAGAAAAGTCACATGTACGGTTGTTACCGCCTACACCACGTTGAGGAGTGGTACGACTGGTACACAGCACAGTTGCAACCAGAACACGAGAGAGCCGTGTGTACACATTTTTTATATTTGAAATTCCATATCTGTGTCCAGAACTAACTGTTGACACTTAAACATCTCCGGAATCATGGACCGATCGAGGCGCACTTCAGCACCATTATTCTCGAAGGGTTCGTCCTCTTTGAATCTCATGAGCAGCGGAAAAGATCTTATGAGTAGTGGAAGAGATGAAAATGGAAGTCCTCCTTCATCATCCAGTTCGCCGGTTGGAAGCCCGAGACTCTCAAAGATCAACTCAAAGGTAAGATGGGAAACACTTACATCTTTTGTGATTTGGAAATGCAACAGTGGCGTTGATCTAATAACATCGGATTCACGTCGTATGGACATCGCCTCCTGTTAGTCACCGATAATCACGATCCATTCATTCATGTTAGGAAGAGAAATCAGACACACCAAAGAAGAAGAAGAAGATGAAGAAAGAGAAATCTATGGAGAAGAAGAAAGAGCTCTCGAAGAATGACTCTGCCGAAAAGAAAAAGATGGTCAGAAGTGAGAGTGATCTCTCGACATTTCCAAGGATCATCACAACGAGTGGAAGTAAAAGCGAAGCTGTTGGTGAGTTTTTGTTCTTGCATTAAATGATAGGTTGTACATTTTACCAAAAATTCAAAACAAATTTTGGTGTGGATTGTCAATGGTATAATATCGATTTACGGTCGTTAACGTGCAGACGGTTACGACACGTTATTGTAAATTGTCCACGATGATCACGCTCACATCACGAAATCCACTAAATTCCACAGATTCAACCCTGAACAACAGCAAAGAGAAAGTTTTCCGCATGATCTCATGTCTCTACTCCTCACGTCTCCCCGCAGAGATGGTCCAGAAGGCCACGGATTTTGTACAGCTATTAACCACAGATCCATCCTCACTAGTTCTGTTGAACTCCATTATAGACAGCGCCACCGCTGAGGACGTGGGGGGTCTGGTCACGTGCATCTACAACTTGTTTTCAGGTCTTTCAGAAATCGAAAATCTATTGCAGAAATCATTTGAGATGGAAATTACAAATACACGTAAGTGAATATATTTTATTTAAATTACGATTTTCGTACTTCTCAAATAGATTTCAAAATCTTAAATAAAACATTTTATTGAATTTTGTCATTCTCAACAATTTTCTGATAGTTGTAGTGCAGCCGACAACACTATTCAGGGGGAATAACCTATCCAGTAGACTGATGACATTACACACAAAAAGACTCGCCACCTCGTATATAGAAGAGACCATCGCTGAACCGGTCCGAAAAATTGTGCAACTCGAAAACATATCTTTCGAGGTGAATTTTCGCGGGAAAAAAGGCGGGAAAATTGATAATGTATAGATGGACGCCACGAAATTGAAAATGATGGAGAGCGTCGACAAAAACCAAGCGATGCTGGAGAAGTATACGCAATCCATTTTAAACCGCATCTACACCTCTGTAGATGAATTCCCAAAGTATGATTTCTCGATTTTTCATAAAATAAAATCTCCAATTTTTAGGAAAATTGAAATTTAGATGAGATTTCATTGAAATTTCGCAGAGAATTGAGAGCGGCCTACATCATGTTAAGAAATACGGTGGCCAGTAAATTCGAGGAGGACAGACTCGTCGTGGCAAACTTTCTATTTCTGCGGTTCTTCAACCCTTTCATCTTAGCGCCACCAAACAGACTCATGCCGACCAGTCAGTTTATTTATTTTTTGAAACTATTTTTACTTTTATTTCACAAAATATTGTCGTTGAAATTCTCGGTAATTAACGTGTTTGTTACCGCGAATTTAAATAAATCGACCGAAATCTACAATATTTTTATTTTAAAATCATTCATTTTAGACAAGAGAACCCTTCAATAAAAAATATCACAAAAATAATTCCAAAACAATTGGAACCTTTACTGTGGAATTTTCTGCGAAAACTCATTTTATGTGCAGTCACACCGAGAAGTCAGCGAAATTTGATGTTAGTATCAAAATTGGTCCAATCGCTTGCCAACGGCCCGCGCGCTCAGAACGCGGGAAAAGAGGAGTGGATGCAGAAATTAACCAAATTCATGAACTACAACGCGTCAAAAGTGGAAGTTTATGTCGATGACGTCACCGATGTGAGTGTACAGAAATTTTCGGATTTTACGGGGGGTGAAGCTGTAGATATCCTCACCATAGCAACAATTTTGATTTCTGTTGGAAAGCTACATCTACAATACAAAAATAATTCGGAAAAATAACTCGGATATTTAAATTTCACAGACAGAATATCGTTCTGAGAACAAAAAAGAGAACAGTCACAGACCCACAGACATGGAGCTGGAGACATCTATCAATTTATTGTACACATACATCCATAAACACCAGAATGAATTGCTACATTTTGTGGCGAAGCAGCACGCCGCTGATGAAGAAAAGGTGAGGAGCTTGTCAAACGTTGATATGTTACACGTCAAATATCATATGTCAGATGTCAGATGTCAGATGATGTCAAGAAATTCTTGCCAACATTCGCATCAAAATACAGAAACAAAAAACTGGATCACAAACCACAATTAAAAACAATCAATTGACATTTTCCAGGACGAAGTACTCAAAAGAATCGAGAAGACGTTGAATGACATCGTCGTTCTTGGAACACCACCCCTGCTGATGCCTTCAGAACACCTGACCCTCCTCTCCCTCGCACACTCACGTGACCTGACCCCCATATCTTCTCTTCAGGTTCGTTGTAGATCGAAATTTCGGTGAAATTTCGGTGGTAGACCTGAGGGTTTATAGTTGATGTTTGTGGGAGGGAAAGATATTGATGGAGATCCTGTACTCGTTTTTAACCCCAACCGGCTCTTGGGCAAAAAGGTGACTCATCTACAACTGGTCTTTTTCTCTTCATTTTTTTTTTTTAGTTTTTAAATATCATGTGATAGTACCGAATTTGGTTTCGAAAATCACGGTTACATACCGTGGATTTTCACGGTATTTCGCACCGGTAATATGAAGCTTCAATGACATGAATACGAATTATTTTTTGAAGGATCTGATCCGTACAGGTCGACATGGAATCTCTTCTATTGTATTTTGTCACCTTCATGGCCACAGAAGTACATAACAGGGTGAGTTCTCCGTGAAATTTCACTAGCTTATCCACACAGGACTACTTGGTGGTGTGGGTCCATGCGCCTATGGAATCCCACCATAGGCCTTCTCTTGCTTGGCTGAAGCAAGCCTACAGCCTGTTTGACGTAAAGTCCGTCTTCCCTACTTGTATTCTCATTCTACAACTGTATCTACAACCCATCTACAATGGTGTATACAATGGATTTATGATCATCAGGATGAAGAAGAATGTGAAGAACATGCTCATCATGAGACCCACGATATGGTTCAGGATTCTGTTGGGCACTTTCCGACCGTTTGTGAGTGGCAAGTTCTGGCTGAAATTGAAGTACCTCGAAGACTTTGACTCTCTACAACCCTATTTTCCAGAGGGAGAGGTGATTCATTATTTTCGAGTCACGGTAAGGTGACGTGCGCTGCCGTTAAAATCTGTCTCCATCGAAGACCTCTTAACCCTAACCTTCAGGATTTTTTGACCTGGGCCCAAGTTGCGTCTATCAAAGAAATTTCGTGATTTCGCGGTAAGCAACCGTGAATTTTGGCTTATGAGACGCAACCTGGGCCCAGGTCAAAAAATCCTGAAGCGCAAGATGTGGTCGGAGAAAAAAATCCGGAAACTCTCCGGTCCTGGAGTAAAAAAATACACTGATTAAATCTCCGAATATCTCGTGGCAGTGCGCCATCTACATTCTGTGCGCTTAGAGGATAAAGAATGACCGTATGTAGGTGCCTAGTATCATAAAAGAGCTCGACAAACCCGAAGAACACGACTTCAGCGTAACAACGGAGAAATAAAATCAGATTTAGACGTACAATTGGCCGATTATTCCGTATTCGTATAAACAAGAGAACACAAACATCCCAACCACATCCTGAAGATATGAGCGGTGGTTTGCCATCATGGCTCAATCAGAGGACAAAAAAATTGGAATTACCACCTCTGATGTCAATGCTTCCTCCTCCGCAGGCGCCACCTGCTGTCTATACTCCCTGGTCTCCCAATGGACTCAGTGAGCCCTCATTTTTGAGAAAATTGCCAACACCAAACACCACAACACGGTCTTTTTCATCATCACATCTCTTTGATGATTTGATGAATCAGCCATATGAATTTCATTCCACACCATGGCAGACTCCTCGATTCACACCAGGAGCCAGAACCTTTCAGATAGATGAGATCCTGCAGACGAGAAGCGAAGATACACCAGTGCTGGAAACGCCAAAGAAGAAGTTGAAGGTCGAGAAGACATCACCATCATCATCATTACATGAAGAAGCAGCAACAGAGTCCGATGCTATTTCCGTCTGTAAAGATACATCCTGTTATCTTTGCAATCATGGTGTAGATTCTCTGCTAGATCCAGCCGACACCAATCTGAACAGAAAAGCTTTGGGATGGTGAGGGTCCATATACCCTTTGAATGTCCTAAACTTTGGCAGCCGTGAAGTCATCCTCGCCATTCTTTCTTACCTCACTTTGAGACATCCAAAAGGCTGGTACACTTTAAACCACGATATCTACCCGCTACTCTTGACACACAGTCACTTTGTGCCCCAGAAATCTCACAATAAGTGAGTTGTTTTGATGACATACATTATTTTAATGTTCCATAGGAGGACGATAAAGCGAGCTCTTCAGGATACTCTCAGCCATAACAGAAAATACTTTAAATCAGCACGAAAAGAGCTTAATCAGAACGGCAGATGGAAGCTCACCAAGATGTACAGAAAATGGCTCACCGAAGCCAAAGGTGTGTATACATTAGACATGTATGGTGTATGGAGGATGCCATTCCACATCGAATTGATGATAAACTAACAATGTAAATAGGCGACCAATATTGGGAGGTGTCCAAATCATTAGATCCGACATCATCGAAGGAAGAGGCGTTCTCTGAGTGAGAGCCCATCTTGAATTGATTTTTGAAGGATAAAGATTGTATTTTGCATGCTTGTCAGCTCATTTACGCACCGATTCAGATTCGATCGAACACTTACGCCGATGGACTTTTCACGTCTGGTTGAGAAAGCCCAACCAAAGACGTTACATTATGCTTACTCTCAATCACGTCCTGCGAGTGTCATCGTCGAGAGTAAAACAGATCTGACGATTCAGAATAAGGAGACATTGATGAGGGCAGCGACACCAGAGGGTGAAGGAGGAATCACCAGATTTGTCGTGTTGATCAAATACAGTGGACAGAAAGAACGTATCTGCAGGTGTTTGGTCAATACTCTCGCCAAGAAGGTCACATAGAAGATCTGCTTCTCTGGAGGTATCACATGTATCATGAAACATCTTTCTTACAACTTGTCGAGGCTTCTCCGAAGGTTCCCAACAGAGAACATTTGAAATCATCCAGCCCTCTTGTCACCTCTAGGGAGCCGTCTTCATCAGAAGATACCACACAAGAAAAGAAGATTAAATCACCAGGGCATTCCAGAAGCAGATCAGATGCCAATCGTGACAATGTGCTCTCTGCAAAGTGTGTATCATTTGTTAATGTTTTTATCAACCCTTTTATCATCAAGAACAAAATGCAAAATCAAGAGACTTCCGGGAAATCATCGGGCTTGCCGGTCAACACGGGCCACCCGGCGAGCGGAAAAACACTTGATCCGTGTTCTTCTCATCATTCATTTTCGCGAACCAAGTTCACGAGAAATCATCACAAATCGATCCTCATCATAAGGACAACACAGCTCTGAAATTAAATTTAAATTGTAATAAAAAAACACAGCAACACACATCGCAGGACGATCGCGGATACTTCAACACATCACGTCAGCAGTCCTCTGACAATACGACCTCTGAGCACTGGTGGAATGTGAGTGAAGCTCCATGACTCGATCTGACATTTTTGACATCTTTGACAGACCGAGACCGACGGTAAGTGCTGAATCCTCCCCATCCGTACTCTCCAGATTCTTTAGGTCCATGAGCAGAGTGATTTTTCATTTAATATATTTTATACATTTTCAAGATTTATTTTTCAAAATAAATCATTTAATATCACATAATATAAATGTGTGGTAAATTCGGACCTATTCAAGTGCGGTAGTTACCGTAGAAGACCACGGTATAAACCACGTATTTATATTTTTCAGGACGAGATATCTCAGGCACCATCAGAAGTGAATAGCCCTGTATTAAGTTCCCATGACGAATGGAACGGATTTGGATTTAACACTGGAGATATGCAGAAGAATGCACATGACGCCACATCTGTCGAACAACTTGTCGACAAGGTGAAATTTCTCGGATTTTTAGCATACTTTTCCTCGATTTTTCTTCAAGATCCTAGAATTCACATTCTAATGAGACCAGGTCGTGATGGCATCAATCGATGCGACAGATCATAAATCTTTCTGGGAAAGAGAGGACAAGGTGACCGTTGTAGATCCTTATCTTCGTTGTAGATGGACATCTAAGACATCATACTCATGATATCGTAGATCGGGCAGCTCATGGTCGTCGTATTTTGCTTCTTCGTTTTGGGATACTGCAACTTTGCATTTGTCTGTGAGTAATACATTTAAATCCAATTATTAAGACATCACATGATATGTCATGACATCATACCGATTGTCGTAGGGACACTTCCACTGGTTTATACGCTGTACAAATTGGAGAAGGGAAGATGCTCCGTGAGAAAGAAGGCGATTACGAACGCAAAGAGGACAGTTATGCCTTCACTTGTGAGTAAAATTGATGATTCAAAGTTCTATATCTTTTTAAATAAAAAATAGATTTTATATTATTTTATGAGACGGTGTTCTACAACTATGCACCTAAAAATAGAACGATCTGACGTCATCAGTTCTCAGTCAACAAACAGAAATCGGAGACGACCGAATGGCTGAACTCTTTATTCGGGAAGCTGTGGCCTCATCTGATCGATCAGATCACGAGGATCACGAAAAACACGATGAAAGATCTCTTGGAAAATTCCTTGGAGAAGGGAAAGCCCGCGGCAGTGGTGAGTTTTGGCAGATTTTCCGGGAATATTTCATCTACCATTCTGTAATGAATTGACACACTACAACTCTGTAGATGAGAATATATGCAGCTTTGCTGCCGAGATATTGGGAGTATCCCCAAAGTCAAATAAATACGTTTTTATTTGTACATCCGCAGCTCTGCTGCGACGTTTATAAAAGCAAGATCACGCGGTAACTACCGTGACAATTCGAGTACCTTTTTACGAAATGTTTAGGAATCCATATCTGTATCTCACATTGAATTTGGGAAAAAACCACCGAGATTCTCCAGCATCTCCGGACAAAAACCCCCTCATCTCGATTACGTAAGTCGAAATTTCGCGGAGATTTCGTCGATCTTGACCCCCGTAGTCATTTGATCTCGACTTGGTCTACAACGGTGAACTTCACGCCGTAATCGATGTGCTTGTCGGGACCAGAACCATCAATGTGACAGTTCCCTTCTCCGTCTCGGATCTGAGTCTTAAAGGAAAAGTAATATTTATTTTATTTTTAATTTAAATTTTAATTTAATTTTAATTTTAATTTAATTTATTTATTTTAATTCTTATTTGAAAGAAATAAGATGATTTCCTTTGGATTCAAGAAGATCATTCATCTACAACGGTGTAAAACTGATGTCGACAGTTACGTATGGATTTGACGTTCTTCTCTCGAGCGCCTTATTTACACACGTACAAATGTTCGTTTCTACAACTGCCCGCCTTTGATATTTCCATTAAGGCCATGAAGGGTGTCAACGTTCTCGAATTCCCCTTTGTAGAGGTGAGGAATTTATGTTTATAATTAAATATATTATTATATATGTTTGTCACACGAAAATTCTTTTCGTCAAATTGCAACCATATCTACAACTCCGTTGTAGATGTGTGCTGCGGCAGACCTCCATTGCAATTCTTTTTGTCGAGAGATATACATATTAAAATTATATTTATGTATTAAATATATTTTATTATTTACAATATTATATTATATTTATTATATTATATTTATAAAATAATATTTATAATATAATATTTATAATATTATATTTATAATATTATATTATATTTATAATATTATAGCCGTGGATCCGTGATTCCATCTCTGCCCTCATCACAAACACCATTGTGATGCCAAACCAAATATCCATACTCCACTACAGACCTCAAGAGTTTGAGACCGAGCCAGAATTATTGGACCTCGATGATGACACTGATGTGACAGATGACAGATTGGCCATATTTTCAGATAGCGATGAAGAGACCTCCAAGACCGTGGGTAGGAAATTTCGAGGAAATTTCGGAGAAAACTAACGGAAAAAGCGACGAGGGGTATTTTATATTTGAGGATTATAGAAGCTAGATTGACCGTCATAAAACCAAATCAAGGTGATTTATTTTAAATATAATTTTTTACCAATAATATTTTCGAATAAAATCACAGGAATTTTCTCGTCCTAAATTCCCCCAGAGAAATGTACACCCTTTGTGAGTGTCTACAACGGTATTCACGTCTACAACTCTCAATTGGCTAAGGGTCTCATCCGCTCCCCCGTTTGGAACGAACTATTGGAAATTCCGGTGAAAAAAGAATTCCGGGAAGTCGGACTGGTCAGAAAAATTCAAATCAAAAAAATTTAAATTTTTCAGGCCATGAAAGGCAATCAACCCGGAGGGGTTGTGGATGTCTTGATCGGAAATACAGTCATCGACACCGGAGAACTACCGTCCGATCAGACGATTGATACATGGCTCAATCTGTCGAATCATTCTGGTGAGATTATTTAATCTTGTGGGTTTTATTTGTATTTTGAAGAAGTAAAGAGAATGTATTTCCTGAAGATGATCAGGGAGGATACATGTTGTGGCCAAGTACACACCACCCCACTATACTAAGATTGACCGTTCTATCGACATGACAAATGACATCAACACGAGGAATAAGTGAAGAGAAGAGATAAATAATGTGATGATAAAGGAATGATTTTTCAATGGACAATCGAATGTTCCATCACCTGTATGATCATTTCAAGTATTTGTAAAAAATCGTTTGAGATATTCAAGTTTTCTGATCATGTAAAGATGCAAGATAAAGATCCATCTGAAAACCCAGCTTTATCTCCTCTTCTAAACGCTTTAGAAGAGTGCGACGATGGCGAAGATGACGAAAGAGACGGCGATGAGGCTTCCGCTGTTGGTGGTGCTCTTTGTGGGCTTTGTGGAGGTGGTACTAGTTGCGGGCTTGGAAGTGGTGGTTGTCGCGGCATCCCTTGTGAGCTGTGCAGAGCAGACGAGGGCCAATCCTTGTTGAGGGATGACACAGATGATCTGTCCGTTGTTTCCTGTCGCTGTTCCGTGGCAAGCAGAGAGGGCGCTAGAGACACCGACAAAAGTTCCATTACCGTACTCCATGACGAGACCGCCGGCAAAACCGGTGGTCACGGGGCTGAATAAGAAGAGAGTGGTGTTGACATAGGCAACATTGTAGGCAGAGTCGAAGACTGCCTTAGAGGCACATGAGACGTTAGAGACGCTCCATTTTCCGGTCAGATCGGGAACAGGGATGGTGGTGGTGGTGGGAGGAATCACTGTGGTCGTGATCTGTGCAGAAGTGGAGAGCTGTGCGGATGTGGATTGTCTGTTGGTGGTGGATTGTTCGGCAGTGGTGGACTGAACTGTCGTAGACTGTGCGGCAGTAGTGGACTGAGCTGTGGTGGACTGTTCGGCAGTAGTGGACTGAGCTGTAGTAGACTGTGCAGCAGTAGTGGACTGAGCTGTGGTGGAATGTGCAGCAGTAGTGGACTGAGCTGTGGTGGAATGTTCGGCAGTGGTGGACTGAGCTGTGGTGGACACGACAACAGATGTTGAGATGGGAGAGGTCTCTGTGGCGGTTGTGGTGGTGGCGGACACCAGGGCAAAGGCCAGTAATACTGCAACGATGACTCTCATCTCTCTCTTCTTTTCTTTCGGAGCCTCAGAAAATGTCCTCTCTTCAAGCTAAACGTATTTGTTTCAGGGTTCGGACAGCCTCTCAGGGTTTTGCATGGATATCTGGATTTTTCTTAACCTATTCTCATCACACGAAAAATTCCTAATTTGGAAATCAATTCTTATGCCCACGTAAATACCTTTCGTGATCATTCTTGTCGCCTTTGCGCACGATGTTGCGTGTTGATCATCTTCGGGGCCATCAACAACCAGGAGTTCACGATGGATATATAAATGGATCGAAGTATAAACTGCAATAATATTTCGTTTTATCAAGGCTGCATCTCCACATCGAGTGTCTTGCTGTGTGTTTGTTCTGTAAATTGGATGCTACTGTCTCCTCCAGACTTCTTTGTTCCTAATGATTTGATCAATGAAGGGTTGAGCCATTTGTGCCATTCCCATGGTCTGCTCATCGTCAGCATCTTGTCATTTGTTCATCAACAATGTACATTGGGTGTACATGTTGTCATGGCAACACATGATTGTGATGTCTTTGCCAGATGATGAGAGCTCACCAAGGTATCCTCTATACCGGCATTCGTTTGGAAAGAGAGGGCGTAAGTCGAGCAATTTACAACGAGCATGCAGACCGCGATGATGGCAATGAGCGACATGGTCTGCTCATCTGTCAGCATCTTGTCATCTATTCATCACAACATGTACAATGGGTGTACACGTTGTCATGGCAACACATGATCGAGATATCACGTGATGACGTCACTCACTGAAATCAGACGGGCGTTCATTCCGCTGGGGAGGATTTGAAAGAGTCTGAAGCCATAGATGACATAACCGATGCTGAAGAGGATCCACATCACCACAAAATAAATGTTGTAGAAGGTGTTGTAGGCGTCAGATAGCTGTAAGCTCCTTCCACGGAGGTTGATGATGGACTGTATACGCATCATTTCAGGATGGGATCATTGTCATCACAAAGACTCACACATGCAATGTGGACGGCAAAAGAAATGAGAGATAGACCGAGATAAAGGAATCGGAATCTCGAGAGGAAATGCATCTTGAGCATGATCTGTGCGTGTGAGCATCACATTTTGTTCAATCGAGTAATCACCTCTTCCACACTGAGATTGGACCGATAATCGGGTTTGATCTTCTTCAGCATCTGCTCCGTTCTCATCTTCCTCACAGAGGAGCAGTACAATTCGATCCTATGACGTCATCAGCCTTCAACACTTTAAGACTTTGAGACTCACCAGTGGAAGAGGAGGGAGGTAAAGATGAGAAGAAAGAGTGGTGCGGCAAAACTATAGAGGCTAAACATGGCAGGGTAACTGATCCTTCCGAACATGCCCCAATACTCGATGCAACAAAGAAAGTCGACTGTCGCGGCTCAATGTCATTCGGGACCAGAAAACTTACTGATGGCATAGAGTAATACGAGGAGTAGAACCCACCAAGTGATCAGCGCGGACATGTTTGCATCTGTTCGAGAGATAAACCACTGCAACACCAACCTGTATACAACCAGGATAATCAGCACTCCAGAAATGACGCCCTGATAGATCATCGTGCCTCTGATGTAATTCTCAAAGACACCCGGTAATTGCAGAACGCCTCAAGTCATCTCAACATTCCATCTTTGATTCTCAAAAAACTCACTGTAAGGGCAGTCATCTCCTGGACCTCCTCTGTTGGTATTTTGTAAGCCAAAGTAACTGCATGATGTCAGTGTGTTACTCTTACACTCGGCTTCATACCCGTAGTAACACTTGCATGTCCCATCATTCAGACAGACACCGTTTCCATTACAGTCGGGGCTAGTAAAGGCTGAGTCTTACAAGATCTCATTCTAAATACTTACTTATATAGCCAGCAGTTGGGTGTTCGTGTTGGGATGGCCGGTATTGTAGAGTTTATCGCTGCTCCAGTCTCTGTAGCATTCTGAGCGAAGCAACTGCAACAGCTGAGGACGAATAGAAGTATAGACAGCGGTGAGGTGTGCATCTGTGGTTGGCTGGGCTTTTGAGCGTGCTGATTTTTTCGAAGACAAACCCCGACAGCGGCAAAGAGTGTCAGAATGTCAGAATTGACGGTTTATGTTCCGTCACTTTTTTCCGGGTAGCAAGATATAAAACGAGAAGTTGCTGACCAAGTCGACTCAGGTCTTGGTCAATCGACGTTCACAGATCGAATATTAATACTGGAATAGCACGATGGTAGATTGGAGTGCGAAACACTCACTTTAAACAAGTGACATCCCTTCTGACACTGGTAGCAGGAACATCGGAAGTTTTTCCGAGAGTACTTCCAACCTGTTAGATTAACAACTGACTGACGTCGAGAAATGTGGGGTTATACTTGTTTTGCCCTCGCTGAAAAGTGAATTGTGGACTGTTGCACCAGCAAGCCAATGATTTCATCTCCACTTCTCAAATTCCCGTCATGTCCCAGACTCAAGAGAGACAGCTACTTTCCTTTCGACGCAACAGCAGCTTTCAAATTCGGAGTGTCAGCATGGGAGAACTAACGCTTTCGCGCAAAATCCGTCGATCTCGATCCTCACCTCATGCTCCCAAAGCGACATAATCACAGTCAGTATATATGTAGACGCAAGTAAACATTTGAAAAATGCGATAAAAGACAGGCAAAAATTCGTCGACGCCATCATTTATGTAAACACAGCATTTCTCGCACAAGACCGACAACCTTCTCTCTCTCAGCGTTCTGCGTTATCCGGTGAAGTAGAGACTTCTCCAACTTTTCTAGTTTGTTAATCTCTTTGCCCGTCTCTCGGCGCCACTTGTCCTCAAAGTTGACGCGGTGAGGACTTGTGTTGTGACGAAATGACAAATCAAACTGATGGATTGAGATGATGTTTACAATCATGCACTTGCAGAGAAATGGAACTCACCAGCATGTCAATCTCTTGTTGTGATAGAGGAGATTGGTATGTTTGTGTCTCAAGCTTCATTGGTAGAAGATGAGGGCCGTCCTCATTATTTTCAGCCTTCACTTCGTTTTGAGTCTCGTGGACAGAGAACCATCTGAACGATGATATGGCAGTGGGGGAGGAGGGGTCATACGGGGCTATTTTTAGATCAAAGCAGGTTCATCTACAATGAATAACACTCACAAACAATGGCACCGAGGAACGGAACATTCTTGGAAAAAGATCCCATCGTCTGCCACGAGAACTGGGTCTCAATGTCTCGAAGTGAGGGGTCGGGGGTCCAGGTCACGTGACTATGGTACCAGCCGTACACTTGCATCCCGAAATTTTCTAGGAGATTTCTGGCCTCAACTTGAGACAATGGGTCCATTTCGCACTGATTCACTCAGCCTCGTTGTAGATACGAAAGATTTCTTCTTCTTTCTTGCGCACGGTACCAAACCGCGAAAGCTTTCGGTAATTAACGTCTGAAAATCCGTACCTGCGTCAGAGAGCTCTTGCTATCGCAAGGTACGGCGATTTTTATGTACAGACAACCCTCTTCTTCTTCATATCTACCTCCAAGTAACCCGATCACTTCTGTCGTCATCAGATGACAATGGAAGTCCATCATCGTCTACATCTCATCAGATCATCTTGCTTCGAAAAGCTTTTTTATTTATATGTTTATTTCTGCAAGAGGAAAGTTTTTGGAAAAGCCGAATAATAAAACTTGAATCTACTCACAATTGCATTGGTGGCGATTTTGACTTGATATGGTTGTGTCAATGTTTGGCCGTAGGGAATACATTTCACAAGGGCCAAATCGCTGTGTAACTCGCTCTTGCCGTTTTTTTTCTTGGTTTTATTGACATTATTTGGCATTCTACACTGAGTTAATGTTTTGTGAACATAAAAAAATGCAAAAAGTATGGGGGAATGAGGCACTGTGCGGTCCCTTCAAGTGTTCTCTGGATGAGGATCTCTCTTAGCTTGGGATGTGTGTTTGACTGGCTACCATATGAGCTAAACCCCCAGGATGTTTTTGGCGCCAAAAATGACCATGCTACACACTTTTTGTCACTCGCACCAATTTATTACATTCTTCCGGTGATCGCAAAGTACATTTGTGTCCGTAAATACAGTATTTAAGCCCGAATATCCAACAAAAAACTTGAAATTTTTATGTAAGGTTTGCCGCGGCAAAACTATATCCATTTTGTATAAAAAGAACCAAAAAACTCACTTGACATCACTTGTAGAATGATCCAGTGTTCTGTGCACAAGCTTGTCATGTTCAGATTTTACAACCCAGTCTCCTTCTGCTGTGCGAATTTTCTTCGTCCTTTTCCCAGAACTTTCCAACCTCGGGACGGAGATCTTCGCCACAGGCGGTTTGACATAATTGCTGAAATTTATTAAAACAGCGAAGAATGAATGAAAAGAGTAGAAAAGGACAAAAACCGTGCGTCGACCGGGAATCGAACCCGGGTCTCCCGCGTGGCAGGCGGAAATTCTACCACTGGACCATCGACGCTTGTTGGCGTCTTGCAAATTCCATGGTTATTGTTTCATACAAGCACATGTGGTGCTGCACTTGCGAAAAGAAAGAACTGACCTCGTCCGTGTCCGTGATGGAGGGATCACACCAAAATTGATCGCCCCTGATAATTCCAAATAATCGTGCACTCTTCCGATTGCATTTACATCACCACAATCCTGTCTTATTGATTAATTGTATCTCGTGTCAAGCCCAAAAATGTTTTTCGAGGAACTCGATGGAAAAATCTTTTGACGATTTCACATTTTCAAAAGTTCACCAAGTCCAATTATTTTTAAAATGTAACAAATTCATTTGTATTTGTGACTCTCCAACCAAAAAATCACCACTAAACATCCCAAACCACAGAAATCTCCTCGAAATTTCACCTTCAGCTTCAGCCTTGCAGAAGTTTTTGACAGGTACTTTGGCTTCATCTCGTTCCACGCCTCTACAATCCGATTTCTAATTTTAAGATACCGCGCGGGCGTTTTTTTCAAATTCCCGGAAAAAAATTCCCAATTAAATTTTTCTTCTTCCGGCTGGATGACCATCTCATCTATAAACTGCGATTCGCAGATCAGCGAAAGTAAAAAGATTGACAACACACTGCGATTCGCATATCTGCGAACGTGATTCGATATGGAGTATTTTCATCGTGATTTTAACGTGTACTCACGGTAAGATAACGTGATTGTCAATACTTTTATTTAGAAAAAATATTGAAAAAAAACATTAAAATAAAATTCATACTGTTTCGACTGGGGAGGGCTCTATCGTGTATTTTTGTTTGGAAATTTCCGTCTCCTTTTCTGATTGATCTTCTGTTTCTCGTAATAACACCAACCCGACACCTTCATCTACAACCTGCCACATTTATTTTGATTCGTGTCATTTATGTTGAGTTTGTATTGCTGGGATAGTTTCCACTTGAGAAAAAAACAATGATAAATATTTTGTATTATTTAAAAAATGATTAGCACTCACATCACTGACTTGCTCCTCGTCCCCTATGTCTATGTCGACGTCGACATCTTCGTGGGTGCTTTTATGTACGTACTTCTCCACGATCTGATTTTCGGCTGGAGGGTCATCCGTGTTTTTCTGGTAAATTTCACCAAAGTATCGGTGAAATTTCATCAAAAATTCATGAATGAGATATCATAAGATCTGGTCATGATATCATGACAACGATGTATACTTACCTTGGTGTTGTGTTTTGTTTTCGTAACCTTTTTCGTTGTTGTCGCTTTCATTTTTTCCACCGTATTGCGCTCGATGTTCATCTACAACGCTCAGATTCCGGAAATTTCATCGAGAATTCAAAGAAATCTCACCTTCTTCAAAAAACACCTCGCATGATTTTTGACCTGCCAAAAATGTCATTTTTCAAGATGAAAAAAATGTCAAACTACAAACTTGTAGTGTTGTCCTGGAGACGATGTGTTTGGAAATTTCTGACCATTTCCCAACCCCATACATCTTTATGCCCTCAGCAAGCAACTCTTCTTCCTTTGGAGTCCAAGGCTGTATCTTTTTGCGCTGTGTACATCAGAATGACAATCTACAACGATGTAGAATCGTACCTCCTCGCCACTCTTTGTGACAGTCTTCTTTTTGGAGGCTGTTTTTGCCCTCTTTGCGTTAGGCTTTGTAATAGTTAGACTTGAGTGTTTTCCAAAAACATCAATTAAAATTCCCAAATAAAATAATAATAATAATATTTGACAAGATTGAAATATTACCGGGCAGACACAGATTTGTACCATTTTCAAAATTATTCACTATCAACCAATTATTTTTTTGTAATCCCGGTAAGCTGACGCGACCATCGCGGTAAGCGATTGTCACCCCGGAGACCAGACATTGACACTCAGGATTATAAAAAAATAATTGGTTGATAGTGAATAATTTTGAAAATGGTAGAAATCCGTGTCCGCTGGGTAAGAAATCTCCAAAGCAAAAAAAATTTTTTTGTGACATTTAATTTGAAATTTCGGTTGAAAAATTGGATGTCTTTCGGCCTGCACAAATACTGTTGTGATGAGCTGCGCACACCATGATCAAAACAGAATCAGAGATCCATGTTGATCATACGATACCTTTCTGTCGCTATCTTCTGAAGCAATGTGTTCATCAGGTGCGGGGGGATCTTCTATATCAACAGAAATGCTTGCATCTTCTTCCATATTGTTGACCTGCACTTTTCTCCTCTTAAAATTCTTGTGAGGGCTGTTTTCAATCAACCATCAATGACATGTCATTTTTCAACATGGAGGAGCAATTACATTTCTTCTTCCATGATGAGAGGGTGTTCATGGGTAGACATGTCCCAATCCTGAGAAAAGATCACCTACTCATCTTTCTATGATTTCGATTGATTGGTTATTAAACATATCATCTGATCTCACCTCGATGGCATATTCCTCTATCCAGTCTGAGATGAAATCTGAAGAAGAGAAAGAAGGTTGTTCCGGTTGCCACAGACCTGTTTGAATCTTCTCGGAGATACCGTCCGAGTCGTCACCGTCTATATCGATGGTGTCCTCCTTCATGATTGGATCCATAGTCAGTCCCTGATTTTTGAGACAATGTTTTCAAGATGAAGGAAGAAGACATTTCGGTGAATCTTCACAACGATCAATCACATCACATCACATCACGTCAGTGCGAAGTTATGAACAGAGAGGATGCAGAAGATCACGTGAGTCTCGTCCTCATCAGTCTTGCTAAATCAAATACATGATTTCAAAGTTTTGTCTTCGAAGGTCATTTGATAATTGCAGGATCCTGACCTCGATGAGCTGTTCACCAGCAAACAACATCCTCTTTCGCAGATAGATTTGTATAACAAAACTCCCAAACCGGAGGGTTGGCTAAAAACTCGATTAGGATCAAGGAAAAAGTTGGTGACAGGTTCTCTTCCCAATGGGCTCAAGGTCGTCTTATATTCCTCTTGATCAAATCTCCGGAAATCAGATCATGTATTAATGATTACTAGTTTGTGCTCCTTCCACACAAAAATCCACCGCTCAATATAGAGGGTGATCCGCGATTATCACAGTTTTGATTTGATCTGACGATATACAGTTAACATGGAGGTCAATGTTGGGTCTCTCGCAGAAGAAGAAGATCAACAGGGAATCGGTACGTCATCGTTCTCATTCTATTTTTGGCCACATAACACCACATGATATTAAAGACAACACAGCTCATTTTGTGGAGCACATGGTATTCATGGGTACAGAAAAATTCCCGACACCTGACGAAGCCAGAAAAAAACTCGCTGAATGGGGGTGAATTTTTCATCTACAATGATATCTACAATTCCACACAAACACATCCTTCCTAAAACAATCGATTTTTCACATCTAAATATCGTTCTACAACAGAAATACATATATTTTATCATCCTCGTTTTGTCTACAACACCCAATACCTGACATAATTTTGAATTTTAAAGTATGAGTTTTGGCGGGGACGCGAACGCGACGACCGACTTCGACAAGACACGTTACGAGCTCCACTTACCTCTATCCGAGGAGCCCTCTTCCCACAGAAAAGAAATCACCAACATGCTGGACGCACTCAAAGAATTCTTGTTTAAGGTACGAGTTGTAGATGAAGAATCGTTGTAGACGACGAGAGATTCCTCGTTGTAGATGGATTTTTTGAGATTTACCGGAATAAATTTCGGACGAATTTTTTCCGAGAAATAGATTTGAAGATGACTTCGTCTACAACGAATAAATATGATAAATATTATTATAAATTCTAGTAATAATCATATGCAGGCGACAATGCCAGCGGCTGTGGCGGAGTTAGAGCGAAATGTGATTCTCTCGGAGTTTCAGAGTTTTCAAACTCCGGATTATCGTTCTTACTACAACAGCTATCTACAAGTAAGAGTCGAAATAAAATAATTTTTGGTTGGGGCGTTGACCCTCTACAATTGCAAAAGATAAACTGACTGGTTGTAGATGCACGGACACAATATGATTTCGAAGAGATTTCCAATCGGCAAAGAAGAACACGTGAGTTTTCTTTTCAACATGTGATGACATGAGATGACATGTGATGACATGTGATGAACTGTGGTGACATGCGATGACATGTACAGATCAAACGTATTACGGCAGAGGAGCTCATGGCTTTTTATAAGAAACATTACAGATCCGATAATATGACTCTCTATATGTGTGGTGAGTTTTTAATCATTCACGTTATTTCCTGCGTTCTTACCGCGAATCCACGGTAAGGATGTACAATCGGATTGTAGTAATGTGCATCCTACAAATAAATTTTAAAATTAATTTCGGAATTTGAACAAAAATATAATTTTTAATTGACATTTTATTTTGCAGGTGATTTTACTTCTGAGCTCACAATAAGTTGCATCGAAGAAGTTTTCGGACCCATAATCAGACCATCAGAACCGTATACCCCCACCCCTCACCCCCCTCTACAACCCGCCACCTCCTTCTTGTCTATTTTTAGACAAGACGCCATCACAAAGTTTACGTTTCAATTGAATATTAGAGAGAAGAAACAACCGGTGGTTACCCTTGGTGACGTCAGAGATGACCTCATTATCTCCACTCTTGGTATATTATTTATATCAATTTATATATTTTTTATAATTAAAATATATTTTTTATTATTAAGAAATATTTTTATAATTAAAATGATTACCGATCTCAAATGTTTATGACCGAAAATCTTTGCCGTTGTAGTTTGCCAGAAATTTCGATGAATTTGAGTGAAATCTACATGAAATTTCGCTGAATTTGAATGAAATCTACGTGAAATTTCGCTGAATTTTAAGGTCTGGCCTTTGATAATCGGATCGCCACAATACAAGACACTTTTGCTCATCCTCCATTCTTAGAGATCACTTGGGGGTATTACCAAGCCATGAGGTAGTTCTGCTCAACTAACGCGATGGTTCTCGTCAACTACCGCGATGGACATCTTTTTAGTCGAGAGTTGTAGAAGGTCGACGGCATAGTGTGTCTAAAAATAGACACCCGAAGAAGTCGGCAGAGCCGCAAGAAAATATCTTCGATCACGAAAAATCCTCTGCGGCATAGCCGCGAAGCAAAGTGAACACTGCATCAGAGCTCTATAGAGATTGACTCTGTGAGTTGTAAGATGCTAAAGATCTTCAGTAGAATACAAATTAAAATTACAAATCCAATCACAACTTTCTTTGCAGAATAAAATGTCTTTAATATGACTTATGCTGTCCAGCGAAAATTGCACACAGACAGAGCTCGTTGTAGTGGCTCACCCAACTCAGTGGACGGAGGCCCTGACAATATTTTTCACGGAATTTCTGAGGTATAAATTCGATTTTAAAATCGAATTTTTAATTTCGGTGGATTTTTATTCACATCTAAATCAACATTGTTGCATTTGGCTTTACCAAACACGGATAAGCTTATATCCCCAGGCTATCCTTGCACGGACTCACATCGGAGGAGATGAGGGAGCAGATGGGTGCGGTTTTGAAAGACTCTCATGACATGGCTGAGCAGAATGAGACACAGACATCGACGGATCTGATCTCCATCATTTCGGAGAATCACAATAATGGAAACGTGAATGTGGATAGAAGACAAGAATATAAACACCAGATGATGGTGAGATCACAAGGATGATGTCACGACATGATCCACATGCCATCACGACATGATCCACAAAATTTAAAACGAACATAAGTTGATGAAATTCCGACGAAATTTCAGGTTGCGCCCACGATATCTTTAGAGGATGTCAACAACAAAGCCAAGAGCCTGTTTTATTTCTTTAAAACGTTGATTATGAGGGATATCCACGAAGAGCCTTACGTATCTATGTTTGTATCCGCTCCCATGGCAACCAGACCAACGAGAGAGAGGGTGAATTTTCTCCGAATTTTCTGGGAAATTTCAGTGACTCCCGTTTCGATTTTCTTCTCAATATTTTATATAATATTTTATATATAAATTTCCTGGAAATTTCCAGTAAAAACCATTGAAATGTGTTAATTTTTACTGACTATAACAGCCACAGAATGCAAATCTAGATGTCCAAGAAAGGAAGGACACTCCCACAAACTCTACACCGGAGGTGCTATTTTTAGAATTTCTCATAACCCCTTCTACAACGATCCTTCGTGTTCCAAATGTACAGAAAACCGGATCAAAAAATTGAAACTTTATAGCCGATATCATTACGTAAGAGCAGGACCCTCCTGGCCCCGGGGTCCCCCCAACTACAACGAACCATTCCGTTCAACATTACGCAGGAAGACGTAATCGAAGTGGCCCGGAAGGCACTCTTTGACGTTCCCGCCAAAACGGTGGAGGTGATGACGTCATCAACGAATATTTTCAATTTCAAAAACTTCAATGATGCTCTTTGGAAAATTTCTGGAAATTTAAAATTGAAATTATGGAGACTTGAAGATTTTCTGAGAAAATTCAGGCGGCTCCTTTAAGACTTTTAGATGAGGGCATAATCGAAGAAAAATTCGCTCGTCTACAACCCAGTTGGGTGGCACCTCTGGTCAAACCGTGCACGTTCCAATGTTTTGGGTCACCCGCCACTGAGCGAGGGTCATGGTCTGATGACCATCTACAATTCACAAGTGCAGAAGGAATCTCCCTTCGAAAATTGAGGTGAAGAAACCGATTTTTTTTTTCGATTCCACGAAAAGTAACCGTTAACAATTGTACCAGTAACGGAATAAATTTAAATTTGAAAAAAACGACTTTCGAGGCAAAATGGGTCACCTTAAAAATCGTCTGCAAGGGTGGGAGGTGATGTCGACATCGATGTCTACGTTTTTCTGACGAGTTGTAGAGCGACAGAAGGCCCAGGGGAAAAAGGCGGGAATCAACAGGGTCTACACACCCTCATCTGTGGTGGTGCCGGCGGAAAAACTTCCGAGGAAATCGGAAAGTATTCGAATTTCTACGGGATCTACCTCGATGTGAGATTTTCTTGAGAATTTTTTTCTATTTAATTTAATTTTTTTATTTCGACAATCTACAACCTGACACTGTTTAGTCTGCAGTGAATTCAGAGTTTGTTAGTCTAGAACTGTCCTTCTCAGTTTCACATGAGGGGACGAAAAAGGCGCTGGAGATGTTGCATCTCATGATCACATCACCCGATTTTGACAGCAAGGCTTTCATGAGGTACGGGGTTCGATCCTTTCCGCTGCGTCTTTTTGACTCTTCAGGTCACAAAAGATTTATGTTTCGAGTATTGAAGACTTGGAGACCACAGTCGACCACATCGCGTACAACAATATGATGATGCGGTTGGTCAAGGATAATGGCAAGTGTAGATACAGTTGTAGATTCAATTTCCACTGACTTTTCGCAGAGAAAGACGAGCCGAATCGAAATTTCTGTCAGATTTCGAGGGAAGATTACGAGAGTATGACACTTGAAGTGGCGCGTGACGTCATCATGCGTCAGCTTTTCCCGGAAAATATGGTGCGTCTACAACATTGTAAAATGTCAATAATTCTCCATAGGAAGTGATTGTAGTGGGAGATTATGATGACACCATGGAAGACCTACTGCTCAAATATTTGGGCACTCTGACGTCACCGTCACCGCAACCCCCCCGAAAAGTCACGGAAATTCCGCGAGAAAATTCTCTCATTCCAATAAGATTCGCGCAGGAAGATCACGTGATCATAGAACGCGTTGTAGATGAAGAAGAACGAGGTTTCACTGTTTTGGGAATCCCGTCTGTCAACCGGTGGACCTCTGCATATTCCCCAGAAAAGGTATGGAATTCTCTTCAACCTCGTTGTAGATCATCGAATTCATTGGAATTTTCATGACATTTTGAAGGATTTCCCACTGTCAAAACATCCAATGTATTTAGTGCGTGTGCTGTACATCATCAATATGTTATTGAATAACCGCCTATTTCTACAACTCAGAGAGAAGAAGGGACTGACCTATGACATCTCTACAAGTGGGTCATGACATCTCAAGTGGATAAACACTGACACGAAGAAGCACACACGCTGTACGATTATTACGACGGGGGGGTCTTCTGCTTATATGCGATGACGTCACCAGATGGCTTCCAGGAACTCCGAGAGGAGATCATGACTGTCATGAGTGACGTCATCAAAAATGGCTTCACCACTGCAGAATTTGAAGAGGTAGATCCACATTAAGATGTCTCAAGTTAAAATCACGACAGGTGATGTCCCCTCTGGTACAAGGGTGTAAGACATCATTGTCTTCGAATAGTCATTGGATCAGCACGATGCACCATCTACAACGAGAAGACATTCCCAAAAATCTGGACTGCACAGAACACACGGTCCAGTTCTATGAGACGGTCAAAATGGAAGACGTTCATGACGTCATCAAGACATACGTCAAGTTGACACCTGTCATAAGCAGTTTTGCTTGTACAACAAACCCGGAGAACTCAATGAAAGAATGATTATAAACATTTTTTGGCCAATTTTCATTTTTTGGTGGTCACCGTTTCCTGAAGTCCGCGATAGTTTCCCGGGATTTACATTTCCAGGCCGACCGAATACTGGAGGAGTCTAAATTGCCTCCCTGTTTATTTCATAATCTCACTCACGCTTCTTCCCTCACCACGCAAACGTTGTAACATCACTACACGACATGGCACTTCTCAGAAACACTTTTATCCTCTTTACGGTCCTTGCCGCTGTTTGTAAGGCATACTTGTCACACTGGCACCAATGACACTTTTAGATGCACAAACCAGCTCCACAGCAGAAACTAGCTCCACTGTCACAGAGACGACGCAAGTAAACACCACCGTGTCTACTTTTGCAGAGACCACCAGGGCAAACATCACCGAATCTTCCACTTTTGTTGAAGCCACCAAAGCAAACACCACAACAGCTTTTACCTCTTCCCACAATGCCTCCAGCACCTCTGCCTCCACTCACAAAGCCTCCATCACCTCTGAAGAGACCACAAAGACCTCCACTTCCGCAACGCATTCCACCAGCCCCTTCGTCATCAAGTCTAATGGTCAAGTCGCCGCGTGAGTTGTACATTGAAGAAATCGATCATGACCTTCTCAGAGCACCTTCCACTTCTGTGGACAGAATCCCCAACTCGGCCGCTGCGATCTCTGCTGGTGTCATCGCGATGACTGCTGTCTTCATCTTCTAAGTTGGAAATGTCACATTAAAACAAACCATCAAAATTGTTTATTTCTCTCATTGTAACAGGGCGAATACAATCATTGCGGCGATCCCACACCATCCATTGGAAAGGACGGCAGCATCACTCCCCCTCACATCATCTACTGTCGTCTTTATGATGCTTTGAGAGGTCTGTGTGCTGCTTTGAGAGGTGCTTGGGGTCGTGTATACCGGGAATGTGGCATCTCCTCCTTCCACAGCGAGAGCGGAGAAGGCCATGGTCGAAGAACATGTGCTATTTATAGGTACAGAGGGGTCGTTTACTCCGTATGAGATGGTTGCCGTAAAGAGGGTCCCTTGGCAGCTGTCGCCCAGATAATACTGGGTGACTAAATCTTCTGATGTGGGCGCGGGGGAAAAGTTCTTCGATGATTGAACGACGAAAATGTAAGATCCTTCATCTTGTTGTGTGCAATTAGAGTTGAGTGACATCGTCGATGTTATGGCAGGTCCGGTGCACTCATCATTCTGATAGTAAGAGATCGTGATCGTGTTCCCGCTGTGAGATAACATGGTCGAGTTTGACACCGTCCCCACACCAGGTAAGCAGAGATCTAAGACCTGGGCTTGTGCGTTGATCGGACTGCCAGAGCAATCGAGAGAGGCATAGGTATATGATGTGAAGGTGGCACCCTGGATAGACGCAAAGAAGGAGACGATGATGAGCAGGGACTTGATCATGTTGGTGTGTTCTTTGTTTTGATACGAGAAAGCCAGTGGGATGGATCCGCAAATCCGGTGCGACAACGGTTCGCGGTAAGGCTCGTAAACTTGACAGTGATCACTAAAAACTCAATTGGATATGTCAAAAAGCAGAAGAAAAGTTGTTCTGAGAAGCGGGCAGATGTCAAAAGCGCAAAGTCGACGCGTGTCAGGTGCACCTGAATGGCCGCTGCAGCTTCTCGCAATATTTATGAATGGATATCAGCGTGGAGACGATCAACAATAAGTTGACTTAAAAGTTTACGTACATATTTATTTCGTCCTTAGCCTCAGTCCTTGCAATCGATTATCCCTTCATTGGCGATTTGGTAAGAGGCTTCAGACTCTGGCAGGCAAGGACTATCGTATATCTTGCAAATTCTCGCCTCTCCTCTGCCTGAACTTCTTAGCTGGAAACGATCTTATCAATCACCTTTGCGGAGGTACAGGCGAGTTGTAGAGGCGTGAGCCATGATGTGACCACCGATAGGCTTCTTCGCGTCAGCCACGAACATGGCTGCAGCTCCGGGGTCCGACACAACTGTATTTTATCAGAGGTGAAATAAACAAGAGATAAAAATGTGAACCTTGGTTGGTCACTACAACAGCCACATTGAATTCTTCCGCAATTTTGATGAGGCGACTCAGCATGTGTCCTAATTTCTGCTGGCGGTCGGCGAGCTCACCACGTCCAGAGAAATCCACGCTGACAGCATTAAATCGATTTAATTTCGCAATACAAATCTTACCGAAAAAGAGCAGTAATGGAGTCTATAATTAACATCTTGTAGTGTTCCTCGACCATCTTAGCGGCGATCTCTGCATTATTCAGACAATATTTCATCTTTCTTACAGAAATAAATACAACCAGTGATGAGCTGAAGTTGGTGCTCATGGGTGTATGCTCTGGCGTACACGATATTTTCAAGAGCAGCGTCCCCGTCCAAACCATATCTGGCGGCGATTGGAGCTATTCTCTCTGGACGGAAAGTCCCTTCGGTATCAATGTAAGCGACCTGTTACACGTTACTTTACAATTGGTTCTACAAGATGTCACCTTGCCACTACCACCTCCGTGGCTAGTAGGAAGTTGTGTGGTGACGCAGAGGGTGTGGCAGATTTGTGTCTTCCCGGTACGAAATTCTCCAAACATCTCCGTGATACTCATGGTCTCGACACCGCCCCCTGATATATTCAAAACAAATTAAATAATTATACTCACCGAGAAGATCGTCGAGCTGCTTGGCGCCGGTAGTGACTTTGGTGACGTCTTTACGTTTGAGTAGGGCGTCTGAACCGGACATGAAGCTGGAAAACTGTAGAGATTAATTTGGTACTGCAGGAGGTCTACCTTGAGCTTATTAGCGGCCTCAATTATCTTCTCGACTTTGGCTTCAGAAATTCCTTTTATATTTGTGAGCTCCTTCTTCGTCCTGCAAAAATTTAAATTTGTGTTTTGGCGGGAAAAGATAAATAACCTCATGAGGATAGCCCCAACAGTGTGGCAGCCGCCAGATTTCAATTTGTTGATATCTAGAGGTCTTTAGAGTTGTGGGTGCTGTGAGACAGAAATGGAGTCAGATCATGACAAATCACCTCCGGCATTGATGCCGAGCTCTTGGAGCTTGTCTATCTCGGCGAAAGCAGGTACTTCCTCCTCTTCTACGACCGTGGCAGAGGTATTCGCTGTTGTCTCTACGGTCGTTTCGGCTTCTTTCCTGCGGAAGATCGATGATCATCGAAAATGATCAGAGGATCAGAGCCCAACTTACTGCTTTCTAACTGATTTGGATGCCATAATTTTATCTGTCTGCTGTTAGTTCGAGAAAAACAATTCTTGGGAAGTGTCATCATGAAGCCTCTGAGAGGTCATGTAAAGAGGTCAGTTGAAGTGAGGTTATTGAGTCTCACCGTAAAGAGTGTATGTGTGGTCGTGTGTTTTGTCGTGCTAGCTTAAAATGGTTAGGCTAGGAATTATTTCATGGTTGTCCGGACAAGTCACGTTGACAACCATGACACCTTGTGTCATTTAACGTGAATTTGTTAATTCCAAGGACATTTGTCGCGTTGTAGTAGAGATAAAAATAAACCAGAACTTTCATTGCTTTTTCCATTTTAGAAAGAGGAAGGAGGCCAGCACCACGACGGAAACTCCTATTCCTGTGCCCATTCCAAAGGCAAAACCACGTCTAAAATATCCATCGTGCTGCTTTTTGAGTTCGGCGTTTGTGCCAGACAGAAAAGCGACCTGTTTGTATTTGTGTCTAAACAGTGCAAGAGGCTCACCTTTCTGTTGGCTTTCTTGAGAGATTGTTCTGCCTCGAGTTTGAGATTCTCGACGTTGATCAATTCGACTTCTAAAGATTTATATACACTTGGTGTTTCTGTTTGTGTTTGTGTGCCAAGACCTGATCAAATGAGATGATCACACATTTGAGAATCATTCTGCAAGGAGAACATGTTCTTGCACAAAGCGCACCACATCTCTTTCATCTGGGCACAGATCATAAGTGATGTTACCGACCGCTGGTGAAATGTTCTGTCATCCTCTTCAAAACGAGTTCCTTTATGGCGTTCAAATCTTCTATCTCATGATTTTTTCCCAGACCTGTCCATTTCAGTTCTGAATGACCCTGATGACAAAGGTCTAACCGATAGAGCTGTCGTTCAACTCTAAGATATACTCTTTATTCGTCTCTGAGCAATGCACGATATCCAGTGCTATATTCGTAAATATCTACACCATTGTAGATGGACAAAAATACATACCTAAAATGTCCATGCCACCGAATAGTTTGGAACATTCATCTGCCCATAATTTGTAATTTTCGTTGATCGGTATGTCTTCGAGTAGCTCGCCCCCTCCAGCCGCCCTCCACCCCGTCGACACTTTTTTGTACGCTCTGTAGTGTCCCCCTGTACATGTTAACTTGACCGTCTACAACGCGGATGTACAGACCTATTTTCTGTAGTCTGATGTCGTAAGAGCTATTTATGTAAGGTTCTGAAGTGCAGTAATCTGTGTGAAGGGCGACGATAGTTGCCAGATCTAAAAATTCTTGGTGGTTATGTAAAAGCATCTTCCCATAGCCTGCGTGTACATGTCCAACCTATACAGTCATTTTCCCGCCAAAATATTGAAAAAACAAAAGAAACTTTTAAAATGACATATCAGGATCCATCTCCCGCCAAAACCGGAAGAACTCACCTTGACCACGATGGGATACTTGGGGGTCATGGACATCTGTTGAAAACTGGAGTAATAATATTGTTCGATCAGAGGAAATCTGTCATTTCCCAACCTCTTCTGTATCGATCGCAAAGCACCATACATGTTTGGTCGTTCTGGGCGATTCAGGCGATGTACAAGAATGAATCATCGAGATCGAATGGTTCTTGTTATGGCTTTGCCGTTGCAATGTACAGCAGCGATAACGCCAAAACCGAAACATGAATCTGAAAGCGAAAGATTGGTGTGACACCTCACCAAAATTGGCGATTATTGATTGGAGGCTGTTGATACAAGGGATGTTATTGTGTTGAAGTCCGTAAATGAGATTTCTATGATCCTGAGAAGGAAGACCGTGACATATCATTCTGATCAACACAAAATCTGGCCGATAGGTTCTGATTCAATTAATTCTGTGTTGTTGCTAGCCATTGTCACCTGTGACCTCTTGTGTGCTTTCCAATAGGTGGGGCTGCTGCTAAACGAAGAACGACTCCCGCATGTGAATATGAAGAGAGTAATACGTCTGACCATTCTGCTTGTTCCACCTCTATAGGTCTTCCATCTATCACGCAATCCTCAAAGATTTGAAAATAATCATCTTGGTTACTCGCGATGACCAACAAACGTATGGCGCTCATCGAAATGACAAGCACCCGATCAAGATTGTGGTTGTAGACGATGATGCAAAAGAGGAACTTGACTACGATGACAACGAGATCTAGGGGGTAGTTGGCAATAAATCAGGATCACATATGTACAAAACAGAAAAGGATTTCGATGCACGTTGCCAAGAGCCCCAAAAAACATGCCAGTGTCTCTTGTTGGCTCTCTTTATGTCGTCTATTCAGCGTTCTTGTCGGTTTCAAACGGTTGCATGTTGCCGTCCCACACGGTTTTGTTACAGGTTTTTTTGGCGCCAAACTCACAAGCAGACGGAAACCATTCTGAGGGCACACAAACAACATGAAGACCAGATCACAAGAGAACAAGAGAGCTCCCAAGAGATACACTGAAGACTCTGCTTCTGAAGGTGAGTGATTATCGTCCACTGATATGCCTTCTCTATTATTTCTTGAGGCATCAAACATTCTGGCACTTCTTTTTTGATAGGGATTTCATTTCTAGTAAAGTTCTAAAAGAACGTTAGAGAGCGATGAGTATGACGAGACCCCTAAGAGAAAGACTCGTGCCTCTCCCAAAAAATCTGCCACTCCCAAGAAGACCGCTTCACCTAAGAAGGCACAGAAGGTGACTTCATTTTCTTCACTTGATGGTCTTGTATTGTTAGTCATTTTTCAATGTGCAGAAATGTCTGAGATGAAATACATAGACCGACGAAGATGCCACTCCAAGCAAGTCCGAAAAGAAGCAGAACGGTGACAACAAAGAGGAGTCTAAGAACACCGCAGAAACTAAAACAGCAGATAGCCAAGAGTGGGTTTCCTTTATGCATGTCCATCACGACGTCTGACACTTCCAAGGGCTGCCAAGTCTGATGAAAAAGTAGAGGAAAAATCCAACGAAAAAGCAGAGGAAAAGGCCGAAGAAAAGTCTGAAGAAAAGTCTGAAGAAAAGTCTGAAGAAAAATCTGAGGAAAAAGCTGAAGAAAAGGCCAAGGAAAAGGCCGAAGAAAAATCTGAAGAAAAAGCTGAAGAAAAGGCCAAAGAAAAGTCAGAGGAAAAGTCAGAAGAAAAATCCGAGAATTAAAGTACATTCCACATATTACAACGTTGTAGATGCACTATTTTTCTTCTTCTTCTTTTTTGTCCTCCTCTTCCTTTTTGAAATCAAAGTTAAACTCCACTTTTCCCTTCGTGTACGATGGGTCCAGCTGGAACAGTTCTTCGGCGGGCGTTTCTCTTTTAAAATTCAAAAAAGTGATTGCGGCGGCAACGGAGGGAAAGAGGGGGATCTCCATTCGGACTGGGAACTTGTTCTCTGGAAGTTTGAGCTCTATGAATTCTTTCAGTCTGGCAAAGTGCTTGGCACGGGGGGAGACCACCTCCAGTATGGGAAGGATGTCCCTGATGACGTCATCATGACATGATGGATGTCATATGAGATGTCTCACTTGATGTCGTAAGGGAAGGCGTCTGTCATATTGACGAGGCTTTTGTATGACTTATTTGACACCTTCACTGTCTCTGTGGGATACGGCAGACCTGAAAAAATCAACCCCAGCTCCTTCCTTATCTGCACAGATCCACCCGATCAAAGTCTTCATTGTACAAAAAGACACGCACCCTCTCCCTTGCCCTCTTTGACCCCTTCTTTAAAGTATTTTGGCGGCAAAATAGGTGACGGAACCGCAACATTATTTCTCTTCCTCTTTACTACCACCATCTCAAGTCCATCCACGTCATACACCTTCGTGTTAAAGCCCGCCACCTGTCACCGTCACCCCGAAATTTCGGTGAAATTTCGCTCACTGTCTCGTTACGCTCGTAACCCCAGAAAGTTTTGGCGGGAGTGAAGGTGACTTCGGATGTCTTCATGTTGACTCTGTGCACTTCTGGCCTGTCTAAAAGTTCACGGAGATTTTTCGGTTGGTTGTCTTGGTGAGGGTCCACCACTTCTATAATCTTTTTCACGTGGTCCAATAATACAAATTTTCCTGGATTTTCTGGGAAATATCAACGAAATTTCGATGAGATTTCGGGGTGAAGACTTACTGGAATCTTGCCCCATGAGGAGGAATGAGATGTGTCCCCTCTCGCACCTCAGACTTCTATAGCCTGTCAAAGTCGTGTCGATCCTGTCAAAGTGTCAGAGATGACAGGTTGTCCTTCTACAACGAGTCACCTGAAGAAGGATCCCCGCTTCCAAATCTTGTAAGTATCGCTGGGTAAAATTCTCGACAGAAAGGGGACCCAGCTCTTAAATTCCCATTTTAATTCACACTCAAAATCCGGCGACTACAACGAGTCAATACGTAAATGAAAATTCGTCTCTTCCCGCCAAAAAACGTATATGTACCTTTTGCAACTGTTCCAAAATCTTGGGTGTTCTATCTTGATATTCCAAAGATGCGTTCCTGCCGAAATCATTCGACAGCTGTTCCGCCATGTCTATATCTCCTGAGCATATGGCCTCTTGTACCGCCTGAATTAGTCATTCAAAATTTGAATTTTGCAGTGTAGCGTGTAGCTGGCCAAGTGGCAATATATTTCACCCATGTCACAATGATGACATCTGATCGAAACAAAGGGCCACAATCATGCATTAAAGAACTTGTACGCGAAAAAGACACCACGAAAGAGTACGAAATTTCTGTTGAAATTCAAAATTCAAATCACCGTGAACCCGCCACCGTTTCTGACCATTGGGTCTGTGCCAAGCTCGAGCAGTTTCGTCACCAATTTCTTGTGCCTGTTGAGATCAGAAAAACACGACTTTTTGTTTATGTTCTATAAAAATGATGTTGCCACAACATGAAGAGTCTGTTCTGGCTCAACATGATGACATCCAAATCACCATTTTGGTTTGGCAGTAAGCCGCAACAAGAGGAACGTGTTGAGACTTTAAGCACGTAATAATTTCTCACAGATGGATGGTGCGTAATTGATATCACACCTGAAATGGACCGCCAAATGGAGAGCGGGATTACCATTCCAATCTCTATGGTTCAGAAAGACGCGAAGATTCAGCTGTTCTTCAGTGAGCTGTTTAGAGCTCCTCATCTGCTCTGCGCTTCCTGTCTTCCAGTGATCTTGTACCTTTTGGCCTATTGAAATGTCAACTCTCAGTCAAAAATGAGGGGTCGATATTGGACAATCACCTTTGGCTTCTTGTATCAGTTGCGTGACTTGATCGATATCATTCAGGAGTGCTGCAGTATGTAGAGGATATAGATCTTTATACTCATCGGTAATGTCAGGTTGTCCTTCTCCCAATTTCATGTTGTTAAACGTTTCTTCACCAAAGAACGTTTCGTTTTTTTCGTTTTATTCAAATGAGAAAGTGGAAATCACAAAAAGTGAACCAAAGTTCGGTTTCAAAATTTAATCAAAGTCGATTGAGCGATTCGCAAACTCTTTGGAATTGGCATAAAAGACCAAATTTACGCCAGTTTTCTGTGGATGTCAAAAGTCATCCACAACCATATAATTTTGAGTATCCCACACGAGTATCCCTTGTTTTTTGAAAGTCACCGCAAAGACGAGACCGGAGGAATATAAATATGAATCTACAATGAGTATTTATTATTTTTCTGTGCGATCTGGGCTCATCATTTACTTCGCTGTGTAATCATATGCGGCCTCATCAAGCAGACTTTGCAAGAATTCTCGATCCTCTCCATCAGCATCTCTCATCAGCTTCCTCCTCTTCATCTGTTGGTAGATCCTCTTTTCAGACACTGATCTGATCTGTTCTCTGATGAGGGTCTTCTCAAGGTCCAAATGCTCAGTAATCAGATCCTCTGTCCTCTTCCGTTGCGTCGTCAACAGTGGAAATAGCGGTGAACGCAGATCTCCAATATGATCTGCGGTAAGAAGCGCAACTTTTGCTTTAACCGCTATTTCCGATCC
>MZNV01001603.1:0-74752 GCA_002081555.1 Protostelium mycophagum | reverse complement strand
AGAACACATGTTCTGACATCATCACTCATTTGCAACACTACAATGCAAAATTCACAAAATTTGCTAATGGACAATTTCTATTCTGATCACTACCCAACAATTTTGAACTTAATATTTCACTAAAATTAGACTATAGTAACATTATCTTTATTGCAAAGCATGTGTAGAAGTTTCCAACTAGTCTGCATAAAGCATACTGAGAGTGCACAAAAGCTTACAAATCATTTCTAAAGAATTTACAAACTGATCATCGGAAGTAAGCATTCAGTATGAGGTGAGTTGTAGATAAATGCACTCTTTTTATGTGATGTTTGGTCTTCCGGAATGTTTGCTCATTTCCTTCATGAGCCGCCAAGAAAGAGAATCCAATGGACGATCAGAAGGAGAGCGTGATCGCTCAAGATATAGGTAGAAAGTCCATATCTTAGATTATAATTGATCACACTAGTCATGACTCATCATATAGACCCCGAGACACAGGCCGAAGAGTTGATTACCATTGGATGAATCCTGAAGAGTTAGAAGTCCTGAGAAAATATATCGACAAACCAGGTCGATACATCGAAAAGGAATATGTCTTTCAACCTCCAAATGAGCGCCAATTACCCCCAATCAGTTCCCTATTTCAATCACCGGCGTATGAAATCGAAGAGCTCGCAGATACAAAGAAAAGACTCATCACCACAAAGACTTCTCTGGATGACTTACATCTAGACACGTGGCTTTCACACAGTAATTTCACGAGTTTGACAAGTTTTGTGGTGAGGGACCTGAGAAATAAAATCAGCGCAGAAATGTGCTCGATTGCATGGACCAAAATGTACGAGTTGGCGTACGCTTACCAGCTCTGTGGTAAGGAGGACACAAAGAAGATCAGAACGTTGCACATCTGCGAGGCACCCGGAGGTTTCATTTGCAGCGTGAATCATTATTTGAGATCAGAGCACCAGAGAGAAGGTGATCTTGTACATTGGGAATGGCAAGGTCTCTCTTTGAACCCATATTATGAAGGTAATTTGTGTTGAAATACTTCATTTTTTCGAGGTTTGTCTAATTTCAAAAACGTTGACATAGCTCAGGGAATAGTGTGAATGCAATGATTGATGACGATCAGTTTATAATACAAACTCTCAAGAATTGGAATTTTGGACCTGACAACACTGGAAATATCATGAGTCAAGACACAATCTTGTCTGTATGGAGGGATGCAAAGAAAGGTGATTTTATGCCTTTTCATTCCTAATTGTTGCCATAATTTAGCTTTTTAGATGGCGTGGGAGTGATGTTGGTTACCGGAGACGGGAGTATCGATTGTGATTGGGCACCAAATGAACAAGAGTCTATTGTGGCTAACTTGCACTATTGCGAGGTGATATATTTCATAATGAAACAACATACCACAAGCAGCGCCACAATTTGAATTTAATTGCTCCCAGGCAGTGTGCGCGCTTGGTGCGGTGGCGAAAGGAGGAAATGTTGTGATCAAGGCATTCACTATGTTTGAGCACTCAAGCATGAACCTTGCCTATTTATTCTACTGCTGCTTTAGAAAACTAATTATATGCAAACCCACAACTAGCAAGGCTGCAAACTCTGAGGTAATCTAAAAAGAAATGGGATGTGTTGTGACCGTTCTGATCTCTCAGTAGAGTTACATTGTAGGCAAAGATTTCCAAGGAATACCCGAAGAATATCTGCAGAAACTCCTTTCCTTTGTTTCTGAAACAGCACCGGCAGGCCGAGCACTTTTCCATGAAAAGGATGTCCCGAATGATTTCAAACGCCAATTTTATACTTGCAGCAAGATGTTATCAGAAATGCAAGATGCTGTTCTTCAGCGAAGCATGTCACTTTTTAAAGATTTTCGAGGAGAAAAAGAATTTATTATCCCGGAGAAAAACCGAATATCCAAGGAATTCTATTCGAGGTGGGACTATGATACTATGATAATACTTATGTCTTCAGGTTTAAATTGAGATCCCTGCACAAAGATGACAGAATATTACGTCATATATCCTTAGATGGTCGGAGGAGTCACGGAGGATTTAGCAAGGACCAAAAGAGTTACGGTTCTCTTGCAGACAGGAAAAGAGCGAGAGAAGACACCATCAACAATTTCTCGGCGGAGAAGAAACAAAAAGTAGAGGAGATCATCGCAGAAGGTCAAACGTCACATTTTCGTGACCGATTTATCTAAAGAGAACAGAGCCAAAGCCACAATCAAAAGCGCAAAAGATGATGCAGCAAATGGGTTACAAAGAAGGGGAGGGTTTGGGTCGCGCAAATGACGGAATAACGGAACCCATAATTGCGAAGCAAAGATTGGAGAAGACTGGACTGGGGTCGACAAAAAGCCTCATTCAAAGGGGAAAGGTATACCGAGAGGGTGTACATACATCGACGGCAAGAAATCAAGGAGGGAGAGACTTTGAGACCAAGGACTGGATCACAAAGGGAAGAAGGTACAAATTTTCTCAAGATTTGATTTCTGATGATGTAGATTCGACAAAATAATGAATTTTCGATTTTGTATGGATAGATCAGTACCGGAGACAATGTATTCCCTCTGCAAAAAAGACAAAGAGTACACACAGAGAATGTTGTCAATGGTCAGTTTATCTGTCATGACTATCAAATGATATTTATAGAAACTATCACAGAATATAATAGAGCAGAAAATCGGAGAGAAGATTCCTTTTTTGGAGGCCGCGGAGCTGGACCGCACTTATGACATTTCCAGAAAAATTCGAGGGGAGGGGGATCGCGTTCAGATGTTGAATATGGGGGAATCCTCGGAATCATGCCATGCAGCAAGATACTTCCTCCTAGACCAACGTCTTAATGGCTCCGGAATTGACACTGGAAAAATCTTGGAAGATTTAAGTAATTTTCAAATGATCGAAGAAGACAAATTCCTGGAAAAAGCCAAGGAGAAGGGGCTGTATAAATTAATTATTTCCGATGGGAGAGTTTCAGAGGAAAAAAGAACATTTCAACCGCAAGAGGACGAGGTGAGTATACTTAAAAACAATACTCATATCAAATGACAATACCAGGTGACTTCTCGGTATGTCTTTCTACAGCAGACAATCAACGCACTTCAACTGCTAAGAGATGAGGGAATTTACATGTCGAGGTTGGTCTCAACACACACCCGCTTTACAGTCGGTCTTGTTTGGATCTTGTCGCAATTATTTGAGAACGTTGGATTTTCTCGGCCGGAGGTTTCGGATCCATTGTCTCCTGACAGGTGTGAACCTTTTCTCCTCCATGTATTCATGCATAAAGGTTTTTGCTCTGCCAAAATTTCAGAGAAAGCCAGAAAGACTGGGCTGTGAAGGTCTTGCAGAATGTGAGAGAGGAGATGGACGCATTAAAAGATGATGGAGAGCGAGATGTGTTGGAAGTTGTCCCAATGCCTTGCATGAATCAAGAGTTTTTTGCTTTCATGATGACTGCTAATGATGATCTTGATAAGGCACAATTAGAGGTACAAACAATCTTGTACGAACTCATATTAACATTTTTAAAAGATATTGCAAGCAGATGCTGATAGTATCGCAAAACTGTCAGAAGATCAGGAGTGGATCAATGCTTTGGCAGAGAAATTGACATTTAAATAATTCTTCAAGGGAAATGATACTGAACAGTTGCTGTCTGGGCTATATCCAATAAATTCCACAAAAATGGATGAGAAAAAGCATCGATTGTCTTCTTCTGAAATTGCAACAAGACCGAGAGCTTTATGTTTTTTGCAATTCATTGGAAGAAAAATCACTTTTTTCATTTTTCATCCAGTTGTAGATGTGCACAAAATGGGAAAACAATTTTCTTGATCTATGCTGATGAATGAGGATGATGATCAACCCGAAGAACTTGAAGAAGTACCTCTCCAACCTCTAACAATCATCAAACCCTATGCTTTTGCCCTAGATCCGTGGCGAGAGTTGAGCGGGCGAGTCTTCACCGCAACAGCTCTTTCGTTATTATTAACCGGTTGGACGGGAGCAAGACGTGGTAGAGATCAAGCGTTGGAGAGATTGAGACATACTACTCAAAAAATGACAAAAGAACAGGTGAATAAATTTACTTTTGGACAGAATAACACCTGTGATGCAGGTCCTCAGGGAGGCATCCAAATCAACACAAGATACGATGTTGAAATACATGATCAGAAGAGCCTTACCGGTAGGTGATTTATGGTTCTCCCTCGCCTGACCTCCCAGATTACGGTAATTTCAACATTTTATTCAACAGTGGAAATCTGCTCAGGAGAGTACAGGCAGAAGTTTGATTTTTGGAATCCATTTTTGGCAGGAACTTTGACTGGATTGATCACTGGTCCCGCAGCATTCAGTAAGATTCTCCCCGCTAAAACTTCCAAAAAAATAATCTTATCAAAAAAGCTTGTTCTCTCTAAGGCATCATGTAGGGGCTGGACTCACTACAACGGTGAATAGTACAGTTTTTGGGGCCATGTTTGGGACACTGATGGGCAGTGTTGTTATGCTGACACATATCCCCAAAATACGAAGTGCTCTAGAAGAAGACAACAAAAAGATTCAAAGGCTAGATGCCAAGGTTAGTAAAGTTATCATTTTAATAAGCTGGTATTGTAAATGTTGATGTTGAAAGCCACAGGTGGATCGAGTGGAAGAGAAGAAGCGAGAAGAGAAGGATTTATTTCGAAGAAGACGTGAAGCAGAAAACACACCAACATAGTAAACTCCTTCAGTTGCATTCCCTTCTATATCATGAAGATTTAATCAGGTCTTTTATTGCTGCTTGCATTCTTGTGCTGGAGGAGCAGATGCAGGATCAAAATCACCGTCTTCTTCTTCGTTATAGTCTTCCTCATCACCATTAAGAAGGTAATCTCTCGATGCCGCTGCTTCTGGGTCCTCCTCGTCATCCTCCTCGATATCGAATTCGTCATCTTGTCCAATACCATTATCCCCTGTAAAGAAATGTACAGCATCAGGAATAATCTGTTATTATATGAAAAGATATTCATTACATGAATGGATGTTGACTTACATCATCCTTGAGTTGTATTCCAAGCTCATAATCTTCGCCCATAATCTCCTCGTACTGTTCATCGTCCTCTCTTACTTGAGGATTAAAGAAATGAAAGAATGAAGGCTGTGGTTGTTCTCTTGTTTCTGTTCGAGAGGCACTCTTTTTTCCATTTTTCAAAGTCTTTCCTGGTATTTTGGTAGTGACCTTCTTCATCACAAGTGATTTACCCTCTTTCCAATCTATGATGGCGCTATGCACGTCAATACTTATTTTATAATTAGATTAGTACGGAAAAATAATGAAAAGCATTACATCGAAGATGTGATGTACTCACGGATCAATATGGTCATAGTTAACCTTATTTCCATTTGTTTCTAATATATAGCTTTTCTTCAGGACACTGTTGGTGAAAAAGGGGTTCTCTGAAAAATGGAATTCAAGCTGAAAAGAAGGCTGTAATAAATAAGAATACAATAAAGAAGGAGAAACCGACCCCATCCTCCAATTCTTTGGACTTAATATCCGTGAGGAATTTAAGAGCCTCACGATCCTCGTCTGTGATGATCTCAGCAAATTCATCTGCATGAAGGAGAGTTGTCAACCAGAACTCTGGTATTCCCTTTTCCTCTGTTCTCTCAACTGTTATTGTTCAATGATATTGGCTCCTATGCCCTCCTTCTTTACTTCACCTTTTTCTTTGTCTTCCTCTTCTTCCCCTTCCCCTTCATCCTCCAGAGCCTTATTAGCAGCAGAGATGTCCTCAGCAGAAGGTTCGTGAATTCCAAGAATGATGGCGGATCTATCATGTGATCAATCAAAGAAATTATAATGGCGGTGCTCACCTCTGATCAAGAAGGGGTTGATATAGACCTTGGTATTTCTTTTCAAGAATTCTCAATTCTTCTTGAAACTCTGCGCTGAGTGTATCCTTTTGAATCTAGAACGTTTAATTTCTATGTTTTTTCGTAATGCAACCTGCAAATGTCTAACCACAGAGATTCTCTCTTGTATTTGTTGTGGAAGACTCTCCAGATATCCAGAAGATGTTCCTACAAGCTCACCAAGCTTGCTTTGGACGGCCTTGAGGAACATGGGATCTTGGGCCAGAGCAGAGAAGTCCAGTTTTTGTTTTCCTGCAATACTTAGTTTAGAATCACAACTGAACATACCCGACATGCTGTTGTTGGAAATAATGTGAGGACAAAATCAGAAAAAGGCGGGAAATTTTGAATGTTGGAACTGCAGATGTAGACGAGGAATTCCGGATCCTTTTTTCGTGTCAATGTCACCAAGGAAATTTTGAACTTGGTCATCTCATCATTTTTGAATTTCCTGATTGCATTTGTCTATTCCGTATATATTCAAATGGACGATTTGACTCTAGATATCTTCCGGGTTGTAATGTCTTGGCTTGAAGGGCAGGGCCTAGCAGAGGCCAATAGAATGTAAGTTCGAAAAGCCGTCTAAAATGCCGATCTTTTTCAGCATCGAAACAGTAAAGAGGATCGAATTTGATGTTCTCTACGTCAAGCAGCTTTTCCTGTCTGGTGAATGGAAAAAAGTAAGCAGTAGCACCATCACCGCGGTCTGAAATGATCAGTTCCAAGAGTATGTTTCTGCATTCATTCCAAAAGACAGTAAAGAAGTGTACAAGGAACTATATAAAACAAGATACTCGGAATTAGACATTAAATCAGCAGGCATCGAAGAGAGAAAGAAGTGTGAGAAGAAGATGAAGGAGACTTTTGGCGAGGACAAGACTTTCTGGCCACAGCAGAAGTGAGCAACACACCACAAAAATAACTTAATACCGCAGAATCAATTCAGTACAAGAGTGGAGAGAATCCAGATGGATTCAAGTAAGAGGAAATTGTAAGAAATGATATAATACCAGACAGATGGAAGAGCTCATTCAAAGAGAATTGTCTAAAAGAGAATTCACTAAAAGACAGAAGGAGAGGAGTGCTGACTCTCAACGCTTAAATCAAATCATAGAATCATGGTTAGTAATCCAATACTACGGAAGAATCAAACCCTAAATACTTGCTTTCTTGTACAAAGAGCTCGCACTGTCCGAGACATTTTTGGTTTATTTTTATTTCATCAAAAGGCTGCATTTGCAAAAAGAATATAAATATATAGTGATATTTATCAGCCGAAAGCAAGAGTTGGAGGAATGCAAAAATTCAGGAGTTTGCACACATCCAAAAGGATCAATCCAAAAGAAACACAGTTGTAGAACAGTAGAGGACATATCACCAGCTTCCCTTTCCATTTGGCAAAGAGAGCAGCTCAAGAGTGAAGAGGGTTTGATAGAACCAATTACCACTCCTCACAATATACCAAACAATAACATACAGACAACACAACCAGTAACACAAATAACTGAGAAAAGAACAAGAGAAAGGCTAGAAACAGCGAGAAAAAGAAGCCAAGAGCCAGCAAGAGTAATAAGACAAGAACCAACAATAACACAGGAACCAACAATAAGACAAGAACCAGTAAGATTACCAGCGGGAAAAAGAAGCAAAGAGCCTTCAAGAGTAAGAAGAGAAGAGCCGTCAAGAGTAAGAAGTAAAGAGCGTTTAAGAGTAAGAAGAGAGGAGAGAGAGATGGAAGAAAGGGAGGAAGGAGAGGATACAGAACCTGAGGAGGGGGATGAGCAACCAATAATATTTCCAGATTTCAAGAGGGAGTCAATATGGACATCACGGGTACCAACATCCTGTTGTTTTAATTTTCAGAATGAAGAGAGATTGTTGGGTGGGTAGATGCGCTCTATTCATCTCATTTCTTCCAGTTGGAACAGAACGTGGGTTTTTAGAGTACTATAATGTCACAAGTGGCCAACGGAAATGGGAGGAAGATATAGAATGCTCGGTAATTCATATTCAACAAAAGGATATTGAATGATTGCAGGTGAATAAGATCATTTGGAATAACCAAAACATAATCGACTCATATTGCGGTAAATATCATTTCACAAATTGGAGAGTGATATGTATTAGCTGTAATTTCACTGAAGGAGGTGACATTGATATCAATTGAAGAGAATGGCTGTGAGATCAAAAGAAGATATAGTATAGCAGACAAGAAGATACAAGACGCAACATTTTATCTTCGAGAGGATGGAGATTGTGGAATGGCAATATCATGGACAGATAAGACACTCACCATCCATACCTTTGATAGCAATCATCCCATCAAACAGATAAAAAAAGTAATTCAGAGATACAATCTTAAACTAATTTAGACAGCCGGACAAGATGATGCTGGTCAATGCAGATGAAATATTATATATTTCAACAAAACAAGGGGTATGTGCTTGGAAACCTGATTCACAGGACGACACATCAAATAATTGCCAAATCAGCAGGTATTGTTGTTTTTTCATGATGATATTAATGTATTATAGAAAGAGTGTAACATATTCATTGAATTGTGTATACCCAGAGACGGTGATAGGATTTGGAAACTCAGTAGAATCATTGGTTAAGATAGATATTCTACCCCCTAATCCTGTACCGATCATTGCCCAAAGATTCATCGGTTTGAAGGGAGATAAGAAACTTGTTGTCACTGTTTCAAAATCACTTCTTGCTGTTTTAGATGGATCAGAAGTGAAGTTATGGGATTTATAGTGAGTATGAATGAGGTCATCCTCATGATGATTGAATTCTCTAGCGGAGGAAGTGATAATAGCCTTGTGCATTCATTCACAATAGATAACGACAGAATTCGAGTCACCTCACCCATCCACATATCACTCAATCCTCTCGGAAATACTCTTGCTGTGATGATGTCCAACACCCCAACCTCTGGTAGTGATGCAGCACTCCATGAGATAAAGATCTATATAAAAAAACCAGAGGGTGTTATCACCCAACCCAACCCATCCCCTATTCCTCTAGAGGCTTCAAATAATACAACCAGACCAAAGAGACGAGCATCTGTAAGCTCTATAGTATTCATATCCATAATCATCTTCATCAAGGTTACCATCCCAGCTGCCACGGATGATCCTCGCAAGAGAAGGAGGTCATCAATCGGTTCAAGTAATATCATATCAACTGACATAAATTCACATTCACAGCTACCAGACAACCTGTACGCCCTATTGTGGAAGAGACTCCGCTCAGCGAAGCAGCGAGATCAACAAGGTATCAACTACATTCAATCCATCATGATGCCTCATATTCCCTAAACATACCATAGATCACTCACTCCAAGATTTGGAAGGACTTTATCTATGGATAGAATGAGCGCAACACTCTTCGAACCATCATCTCCTGTGCCTTCTACACCACCATCCTCTGAACACCCCCCTACCCCTATTAATCCTGAACACCTCTCCCCCTCCCCTGTACAACTCTCCCCCTCCCCTGTACAACTCTCTCCCTCCCCTGTACAGCCTTCCACCCCTACTCTTGATTCATTGATTGAAGTATCGGGAGATGATGATATGAACAGAAGGGTAGCCTTAGAAAGAGGTGAAACAAGAAGGAGGAGTATCACAGAAATCAGTGCTGAATCAAGAACCCAAAGAACTCCTGGTTCTAAAATTCCAAACTTTGTACACAATGACACAACAAATGATGCAGTTGTAGCATCTAATAGCAATCATCAAATAGAAACCACCCTATACAAAGGTCCACACGATAACTCAGATACTCCGTTTTACACTCCAATATATCGATTAAATCAGGATGAAATTGCAACACAAGCAAATTTTGTGCCATTTCAGACGTTAAAAACAGGGTACAGCCCTATATCTACAGGGTACAGCCCTAGATTCACTGAATGGAAGGAGACGAAGAGCATAAGACGTGGAGGAAATAGAATTCTTGCATTGTCCCCATTAAAGCAAATCAAGAACCTAAGGGGATGTGGAATAAGTGTACTATTATCAGATGGCACGATATGGGGTCACGCTTGGAATGTAATTCACCCTTGATTGAGATAATGATTTACAACATTCAAGGATGTACAACTCACACAAGAAGCGAAAAATGAAGATTATTTGATCGAACCAAAAGTACAAGGATTCAATTATGAGCATGCTGCAATCATCGGACTTAAGGTGAGAACTTATCATATTATATATTATTATTATACATCATATTATATATTATATCATATTATATATTATTCATAGTTAGCAGAATGTAAAGAGGGTGGGGGTATTGATGATAGATAATAAAGGGATTGGAACGGTAAGTGTATACCACTGAATAAAGAACCAATACCAATACCAATACCAATGTAGGTTCAAATAGCGGCTGTTGATGAAAAATGGAAAACATTTCCGTCCAAATTGGCAAGTAAGAAGGGGATGACATCAATATCCATGTGCCCGTACAAGTTTCAACTGATTGCTTATGCAACTGAGAATGTATCTGCTGGGGGAAACAAATATGAACTCATTATTGCCTGGTAATCATCTTGGTATATTCACTTCTTTTATACAACAAGGTGCGGAGATGCAGAGCCGAGGATAATGGCAACATTTACTGATGAGAAGCATCTCAACAGTAGAGTCGATCACATCATATGGATAGAAGCTGCCGATACAGACAAACGCATCACTCTACTTCAGTGTAATTCCAACGGGTGATCTCTGCGATATTAATCATTAGCTAAGCAATTGCAGAACAATTGTAGTGAGAACATTGAAACTTTATCAAGGAAGAGAAGTAGAGCTAAAAATGTTGGATGAGGTGGGTCAAAAAAGATTGTTTACAACTATCTGAATAATTCTGCTCATCCTTTCAGAATGATAAGATAATGATTCAATCGTGTGCACAGTTTGATATGAAGGAACCCATAGTCTCACTCATCCCGAGACCAAAATATTTCTTGGTGACAACACACAACTGCTTAGATATCCTTTTGTGATGATTCATTCCTCTTATGAGATATATTTCTTTAATCAACGTACCTAAGCTGAAGTATGAAATGAGTGATGATAGTTGTCGTATAGAAGTCATACAATATGAGAATTATCACAAGAAATTCAGCAATAACACGAGTGTAGAAAGATTCATCGGATCCATTTATTCGGTGAGACATAGATTATTTCTCCTCAGCTGATACATTTAGCATGATGGAACAGAGATATACACGTGCACAGTGGATGGTCAAATATTTACTGTCAAGGAGGACAATCTCAAACATATGCCTCGTTTTTTCAAGGTCAAGGTAATTCACCAAGTGATAAAAATTTGAGAATGACTGTGCAGGTATCTGATACGACACCACGTATTGAAGCGACAAAGATATGTTCTATAGGTTTTATTAAAACTGTATTTGCTGTTGGAACAAGTGAGGGATGGATTGCAATATGTGAACCACCTCTGGACATCTAACGCAACATAAAAGAAGTTCTCTTTCTGCATGTGGTCTGGAATTGAATTCAGGCTTTGTTGTCCCGCATGATGCAGTGTTATCATTTTCAATCATTGTTTTTGCCATATAGGATACATCTAACTATATTTATGTGCGCACTGACTGTTCCTGCATAAATCTATTCAATCTTCCTCATCATTTATGTGCATAAAAATCCTTTTTAAATGATGGGCTCATTTCTGGTTGTAGAACAGCCTCTCTTTTGAAACCTGTCAAACATAAAAAATCATATTTTTCAAGGCATCTCATGGACGGCAGTCCAAAGCCGAGGACTTTTGGAGGCCCTTCTTTTAATCTTGGCCGAAAGGTTCAGACTAATTAACAGCAACACTGGGAAAAGACAAAACTTATGCAATGACTAGGTGAGAGGGCTTGTGAGTAGCGATAGAAGGAGATATTTCTACGAGACACAAGATGGAAATCAATCTTTTGATCTAGATCTTACCTACATCACGACGAACATCATAGGTGAGGCCTCAACTCGCGGAAGTAAGTTCTTATTTCTACAGCGATGAGCTGGCCTGGAAGTGGTTTAGAGACTGCCTGGAGGAATTCTTTAGAAGAGGTAAGTGTCCGTCGGACTGGCCATTTTGTTGGAATTTGTGGTGTCATGTCTGTAATTGCGGAAAACAGGTCGGATCTTTTTTACAACATTCTCACGGCCAAGATTGCTGGATGGTGTGGAATTTGACAGAAAGAGAATATCGTTACGAAAAGCTTAATAATCAAGTGAGTTTACTGTTTCTTTTATTGCAACTGAGGTGGATCACAGATACTACATTACCCGTTTCCTGATCATCATGCGCCTCCTCTACATTTTCTGTTTGATATGGTGAATAGTTTAGAGAGGTGGCTTTGTGCTTCAGCCAACCACGTTGCTGTCATACACTGTAAAGGTGGAAAAGGCAGGACAGGTGAAGACAATGGTGAGGCTTTTGTTGATGTGGAAAGGTACCGTAGCGTGCTGCCTGATGTATTATATGGGAATGTTTGATACTGGTGAGGGTGCTATTGCAAGATTTGCAGAGAGGAGATCACACACTAAGCGAGGTGTAGAGCAACCCTCACAAACAAGGTATTTCTCTCTCTCAATCTACAACCCACATAAATAGATACATCACCTATTTCACAAAAATCTTAACGGATAAACACCATCTCTACAAACCTCAATCTGTAGAAATTGACGCCATCACTCTGGTCAGATATTTATTTCCTTCATAAGGAAAGAAAGGATTGACTTGAATAGTACGATCTTCCAAAAGGACAATTTGTACTTCAAGTGCTGAAGTATAAAGCTAGCATCCCTGACAATGGCAGTGCCATCTTACATACCGCTAATACTGGGTATTCACCATTATACTTAATTATATCCTTAAAATATTACAGCAACGCTCGTACAATCACTTTCAATTTGAAGAATGCATTGGGATTAGGACTTGGTGTGAATGATGATGTCTTGATCAGAATAGCTGATCTTAACAACGGAAAATCAATATGCCATCTCATCTTCAACACTATTTTCATAAAGAAGAAGAGAGTCTTATTTCCAAAAAAAGCAATTGATAGAGCTTTCAAAGACAAGAGGTTTAATGAAACTTTCTATATTGATATCAGCTTTACAATTCCCGAGGAGGGGACGGATAGTTGTGTCATCACTAATGGCATTGCTGATGTCATGAAGTCAAAATATCAGGAAATCTATCAACCTATGGTAATATTTATCTTGATTAAATATATATTATCATGTATATTCTCTGACATCGTAAGGTGATGCAAGCAATTCATTCAGAATCAATAGGAACAGCACAAGAATTAGATGCTCTAAAGCAGAGAATGACACAACAATTTGAAAAGAGCTTTACGAGTGAAGGTGGGCATCTTGATATTAATAGAATATTGATGATAGCAGTGATCAATGAGGATGATGATACACATAGTGAGATCTCATCTGCAGATCAAGAAGATATTGACATCGAGGATTACGATCAATATGAAAACGAGGTCACTTTTGGAACGGAGGAGTTTAGTAATATCATCTTACCAGATGAATCATTCCCTCCCTCACCGTGAGTACATATATATATTTATGTATATATATTCATATGAATAGGCGGATACAATCAGCAGTGGATAAAAATAAAAAGACGATTCTCTCCCCTCTTTCATTCAGAGGTAAAAAAGAGAAGTATCAGAAGGATGAAGTACAGATGCCAGACCCATTCAAAGAGGGGATTACGAGAGAAGGCACTTTATTGATACATAAAGACAAAAAGATGAAAGGCAAAACCCAATGGAAATCTCATCATTATGAACTATCATCTGGATTCCTAGCGGTAAATATATCACTCTTATTGATATAAATATATGTTATCAAATATTGATTTTTGAAGGAATATTCACATAAGGGTGGAGAACTAAAGAGAATTATTCCATTGAATTCAGCACTGGATTTATCTGAATATAGACCTACGAAATATGAATCAGCATTTCGATTAACAACACGAATACACACCTTTGTTTTGATGGCAGAGAGCCAGATGGAAATGCAGATGTGACTCGCTCCTCAACAATAATCAATTGCTGAATAATAATAGGTGGTTGAATGAGTTTCACAAGCAGAAGATAAGGATGGAAAGTATTGATTACACACCATTCCCAGTAGAGATGCTCCCCAGACAAAAGATGATTGATGATGTCACACCACACCAGGGAAAAGCGAAGCCCGGCCGATCGGCCTCTCCTGTTCGTATTTATATTCTCTTCCTTTCTTCCTTTATATCACTATCTTTATAAATATTCAAGTATCCACAGCAGATCGTGTCGGGAATATATTCACGGAGAGAAAGCATGGTACAATGGACAACAACAGAACAACCATTGATTCCACAAGAAAAGGTATCCTCTTCAGAAGAGAACGAATTTCCTGATACATCCTCAGAGGCAGTCACAACTAGACGCCCCCCCAATCCTATTGCAGCAGCAGCAATGCAAGGAAGAGCCACCCTCAGAAATACGACCAACAGTATGATTATAGAAGATATTATTCAATGACCTATACAGCCTAAATTACCACCCAGAGATATGAACATCAAGAATGATGTAGAATCTCTCAGAGAAGAGCTTTCAAGCTGGTCTGTCTTCAACCATGATCAAAGGTCTCCCCCACCCTCCCGCCCACCCCCTCCTGTCCCCTCTTCCCTCCTAGACTCCCCATCACCAACACAGAATAACCATGTCGAAGGAGATCCTATAGAAATACAGAATAACCATGTCGGAGATCCTATAGAAATACAGAATAAGTATGTTGGAGGAGATCCTATAGAAATATTAGAGGAAGGATCGAATTCGGACACTTCGTCAGATAATGTCGATCCCAGCACTCTAAATCATAAGGAAAGCCTTGTCATTTCAGATGAGAAGAAGAGTCCCGGTCATATGAAACACAGGATCTCCAAGTGAGTCACATTCATATTATCTCTTCTCAATAATCACAGATTGTTCTCCAAAAACCACAGAACTTCAGTTGGATCACCACCAGTAGAAAGAACAATCAAAAGTTCGCCCAAGGCCACTCAATTTGTCAAGTCTGACACATTGCGGAATCGACCGACAAACTCAAGCACTTTGAGGAATAGAAGCCGTGCTAACACCCATGGAGATAGCAATTATCCTTCAATTGACTTTACCGACATCTCTGTTTCACCCCCTCAATCTCCACCAGAGGGCAATAGGCTACCCTCCTACAATTACAAATTAGAGGACAGCGATGAGGATGAGGAGTTACTTCTCCAATCCATGCCAAAGAGACCACCACCAAATCCCCCCGAAATATAACGGCTGTATAACCCCAAAGCCTTATCTCTTTCTATTCATGCCGTGGAATTGATATTTCTGCGGGACATCTCCTGTTAGAAATGAGCAGCGGCACGGTAACAATCGTGATTTATTAATTTTGAGCTTCCACCGAAACGGTTTCATTTTCCTGCTCATCGAGATGGGGACCCCGCTCCTCTTCCTCTTCTCGCTTGTCAGTGTAGTCTTTGGTTCTTATATCTGCGATAACGTAGTTTGGGGAACCTTTCAAGAGGCAATATACTCCGATAGTGTGGTCAGTGTCAACCAGAAGTTCGATGCTGCTGTTGGAAGGTGAGAAACTGCAAATGAGCCGAAGGATTCTGAAAAAAAGAAGATCTCAGCAAATCTTTCAGGTATATGTGAATTGGGATGATGGATATCGAGGACCAAACGGGAACGACTTCTCTGCTTGGACAGACTTTCCAAAGTGGATCAACTCTATGAGGAATTACTCATCTGTCGGAATGAGCAACAGAGTACCACTTATCACTTGGCAGCCCTGGGCAAGTCCCGTAAGCTCTCTTGGTTCATTACAAGCCATTTACTAATTCCAGTACGGGCCGTCAAACAACAAGTACACCTTCGCTGGCATCTCTTCCGGTCAGTATGACACCTACATTGATTCTTTCTTTAAGGTCATGAGAACACTCGGCCCCAAAGTGTATGTAAGGTGCGTAGATAAAGAAAATAACAATCACCCAATTTTGCAGGCTTGCTCATGAATTTGATGGGAATTGGTACCCTTGGGGCGCAGGTGCTCATTGCCAAAAATTCTCAGGCTGATCCTTTTCAGTAAATGGAAACACTGGTTCAGGGTTTCAAGGCATGTGGCAGCATGTCGTTGGTCGCGCGAAAGCCACCAACACTAACAATGTCCAATTTGTCTGGTGTCCGAATCACTCCAATGGAAATGGTGTTTACTTTGAGGACTGGTACCCAGGTGAGTTTTCATCCATTCAAACATAACCATACCCTTCCAAACACTGCTCATCATGCCAGGGAACAGCTTTGTAGACTGGGTCTGTCTGGATGTATACTCCGCAAACACCGCTGTTTCCTTCGCGCAATCCATCACCACCGCCGCAGCTCCTGCTAACCCGTACTCGAGGCTCGTCAATCTCACCAGTTCTTCTAAGCCCATCATGATCGCTGAATTTGGAGCGAATGCAGCGAATGGTATTATCTCAAGAATAGTATAGTTCTCATTCCCACAGATGCTGCCTACGGTACTTGGTTCAATACTCTCATCTCTGGATTATCCTCCTCCTTCCCTCAGATTAAGTCTTTGATTCTCTTCAACTCCGGAAGCTATAAGATGAACACAAACTCCACCACCTTGTCTGCATCTGTTCGCTCTGCTCTTAACGGAGGAACTGGAACGTGTGGTCTCATCGCACCCAATGGGAATGACATCAGAACGGGCGATGCTCTTCTTCAGATCCCTTGCTTCTTCCTCACTCTGATCAGCTTAATTGCCTTGTACTACTAAAACACCATGTGTTGAACGTAAACTTAACCGAATATCTTTCATCCATCAATACAATACAACTATCAAATTCTATTTCACTTTTAACTTGATAGCTATTGAATTATTCATGTTCTTGTAGGCGATGTTGATGATCACTTTCCGAATGAACATCTTGATAATTTAATACTTGCTACAAAAAATGGAAGGACATACCTTCAGGATGAACAATGCTAAGAAAGAAATGACCAAGAATATCAGGCTAAACATATTGAAAGAGAGGAACTGCATTGCAATGCGCAGGGTCTGAAGTGATTAGATCCATATAGGATTTGGGAGGATGATAGACATACGAGGCACAACAGTGGCAGTGGGACAAAACCAATCCTTCTTGAGACCATATATGTGTCCATAAAATTCTGATATCGTTAGGTACAATCTCTTGTTAGATGACGATCTCACTTTGCTGGATAGGATATCATCTGTCAAGAGCTGGATGTAACCAAGATAAACTTCGTGAGAAATTTGGTTGAATTTAGTGATGAAGCAGTGCTTTATCCAATCTACAACTAATTCGGAAGTTGACATCAGCACAATAGAATACGATATGTGATTGATCTGGGTAATTCATTAATATATTTATAATCAATCAACACTCACCCAGAACCGCTGGTCAGTAGGCCATTGTAGATCAGCTGAATTCTGTATCGTCACAATGAGCAGAAATATGAACAATTGAAACCTTTCCACCATATCTACAATTGTCAGGGTATTATATTATTCATTAATTACCGCTACAAGACAATTGAAATAGATTATCCTTCTCGCATTTCTTGAAAACCGAGCTCTTCAGTTCAACAAATTGATTAGATATCAATAGTGTCAGTAGTGCGTTATTCGCTGAATTGATCGCCACATTCAAGGTAACCACCTAAATGAATCAATTATACTACATATTCAATATAGTATCCATATACTTGTGTAAGTAGAACTAAGGAATGAACAACTGTTGGATGTCAGCAGGGTACAGATGACAGAACATTACATGTGTATATCAGTGCGACAATGAATACAGTGATTGGGTGAATGCTTTTGAAATTTTTAGAGGCGAATTTGGGAGCTTTATCTATAGTCTTGTAAAATAAAGAAGCAAATACATCCTGTCCCAAAGAGCAACATAATTTATCCAGTATCTATTTCATCTTTATCCATCTGCAATCACAATGTACATCACCTCAAGACAGTTGTAGATAACATATAATTTGATCATAGATTGACCTCGTATCCAATGATATAATACAGCTATATCTAATGTTGATAATAGAGGAAAACACACGGCAACGATCAGCATCCTCAATAAATCCCACACTTGTGTACTACTGATCTGCCCACTCCAGATCCATTCAGTCCTCTATATAAGATCATAATTCTTACCTAGCAACGATTTGCTTCGACAAGTTGTAGAAGGCTGCAATGACTCTCATCGGCATCACCGTCAGCAGGAAGAGGAAAGAATCACAGCATAATAATACTCCCAAAAACAATAACTACAACAATTAGCTCCTATTATTCATCAGATCACTCACCTTCTCCAATTGGTAAGGTACCTGAACAAAATTATATACTGCTTCTCTCTTCTCCGCTGAATCCTCTTCTGGCTGATATATCGCTGTTATCTCTCCCATCACCGTCTGCCATACTGATATCGTATCCAACACATTCTTCTTGTCCTCTATATTCATCTAGCTGTATCATTACAGTATCATCGTCATGTTGATTTATCTTCCACTGACCGTATTCTTCTCTGGTGCGGGTGAATGTATATATTCTGGTATCAACAATCTGTACATCTCAGTTTATTCACACCTTACTCATACTGACCTATCCATTATTTTACTCTGAGATTGTGTGATCTTTGTTGGTGTTGGAGGTGCCTGTCCTGGGGTGTGTTGGTTCACTTCTTTCAAGAGTCCACTGAAAGGTGGTATCTGAAGTTTAGTTTCAGCATATTCTAAAGTTGGAGATTGCAGAGAGAGGATTTTAATGAAATAAATACCTCTGGTATTTTGTCCATAGAAATTGAAGGCTCAACAATATTTTCCTCCTTCTTCTCTGATATTTTTTCTGTGATCGTGAGTTTTATGAGTTTATGGACAGTGTACCAAAACTGCTAAGTAGTGGCAATAGAGGTGGTGTTTCCTCTTTAACTTGAATTATTTCCTGCTTATTGGATAATTCAGTTATAACCAAACTTGGTTTGCATTCTATTTCAGTGTCTGGTGATTGTGGACATGCTGCCATAGGTCTTACATATCCCAACAACCCAAAATCTTCTGAAGATGATGCCAATTCGCCAATCATACCCAACTAAAAAGATGAGGATGTTCAATGCTGTGTGTTTACCATTGCAAGACTCTCTGATTGACACTTCTTCACATCTTGAACTTCTAAATCTTCTTCATCTTCAGACAACGCAGAGAGCGAACCGAGATCGGGCGCAGAGAATGAACGGATGATATGGCTTTCTGGATTGATATTTTCTGGTATTGGTATGGAGGACGAGGGTTCGTCTATTGATCTCAGCATCGAACCCTCATCTTTCTGGTCCATCGCGGAAATTCTGAACTTGGGGTTGTGAAGATTTGTAGATCTGGGCATCCTACGTTTCACTCAGGTTGGCGGAATGGTCTCAAAGATGTCGGACATTCACACAAGGAACGGAGTGAGGCTACCGGAGCAGTTTCTTCAAACAACAAAGCAGGAGTATCATATCGCGGGCAAAGGAGGATGCGCTAATTTTGCTCATGTGGGTGAGACTAAATATAGCATAAACTTACTTTGGACGAGGCTGTCAGAGCTTGTGAGATATTGAAACAATCCTTACCAAATTTTCACTTCAAATCGTACTTGATCCATGAGAAAGGTAGAACTTCATCAGATGAATTGAGATCGAATCTCATGAGAAAAGATTGGGATGCCTTCGTGGCACAGAAAGAATCTCAATATCATTTCAACAAGATGGATACATCGTCTCCATTGATATGGACATACACAGGAGAATATATCTACAGCACTTCTTCCTTTCTCTTGAAGGTGGATCTCCACTCAAAATACGATTGAGCTGAGTACAGCACAGTGTCGGCGCACATATGGATACTCTGACACACAACCGCAAAGTCTAATGCTTGAGATATCTAAAGAGAATTCCAAAGAATGTGAAGATGCGCAGGTTAAACAAATTGTTATGATTCTCATGTTCACCTTGTACAGACTTTTCTGGAAAATTCCTTAAAAACAATTGCTGAAGATGAGATGAAAACCAGGGATACGAAGAGTGCCAGACAACTTTTCTTACTGATATCGATCCTTCACGGCCAAAGAGATTTATTATGGAAACCTCTCCTCTCCGTGATCAGAATATTGTACCCCAGATTATCCATCGTGCAATGGCAGCTATTACTCGATGGTAAACTCAACACCCGGACATAATACTCATCACTTTCAGACTTCAAACCGGCGGAAACTCTATCCCGTCGTAAAAAATCCACACATAGAATGGTGTGGATGCGAAAGATGGAAGAATTGTATGGTGTTTTGAGGCCTGGAAATACCGAGGATAGCGCTGCAGACGTCACTGTTCGACTCAGAGAATGTTCTCGACATCTCTTGAGGGTGGATAATTCGTCTAAATTTATTTTTGAGGAGCTGATGGGATGTTATCCAGTCAAAGTGAGCGAAGGCTGTAATTATGGAGCTGAAAACAACAGAGAAGTAAAATAGAATCAATCTCTCAATGTGCAGAGGACGCTTTCCAAGTAAAAGCCGCTGAAAGAGATGATTCACTGAATGATTACAGTCCCTTCTCTGTTTAGATGAGATTTACGTCGACGACGAAGCTGCTTCAGAGGAGGTTTCCAAACCTATTAACGCAGACCGTGTGTTTAACGCCACTCAACTGCTCATATATGTGGTGAAGAAGCTGCACCACTTGATACCAACGATGATGTGCGAGACCAAACAAGCCATTCAAATTTTAGAGAAGGAACTCCAGAAGCTACAAAAGCAAACAAAAGAATTCTATGACAACACGATCCAAGAGATGAACGAAATACCCTTCTTGAAAGACGCAGAGATATATTCAAACCCATACCAAAGAGAACAATACCAACACCACCTGCAGTCTACAATGACAGACTTAATGCAAAAACTATTATAAAAAGAATGAATTGGATTACGTTTGCCACTTGTAACAATTCATTCGTTGGTGTCGTTGATCAGTTGAATCAAGATGCTGGTTCTTTGTTTGGCTTCAAATCGATTTTGTTATTCTGGGCGTTGTAGAGAGCGTCACGTTATTTTCTACGGAATTTTTTGAGGACCGAATTTTTTTTTCTTCCTTCCAGCAGAACCAATCGTCTTGCACTTCGCGAGAACCACAAGGCACGCAGAAAGTCCTTGCACAACACACACATCACACATTTGAACCACTTAGGGTGAGTTCTCTTACTTCGCTGTTACCTCTTAAGACTCTCGTGGCAACAAAGAGCTTATTCTCAATCTAATTTAAACTGATGTGTCCCAGTCCTTACAAGCATGTTTGCGGCCAAGTCTTTAAGAGTTGTGGCACCTTCCACCCGCGCTAGTAAGTTGACCTTCATATCGACGAGATTTATCAAACGTAATATAAATGAGCGAAGATCTGACCTTTTCAGACACCCAAAGATCCTTCTCCGCTGGAAGAAAGGTCAGAGGTGAGCTCCCTGAGAGCGTTGCCGCTGCCCAAAAGGCTGCCATGGCCAACTCCAAGGGAAACGCAGGTTCCCTCGAGGAGAACTATGCCCCCAAGAAGAAGAAGCAAGCTGACCCCGTAGAGATCAAGGGAAACGTTGGAGCCATCTCACAAGTTATTGGTGCCGTCGTCGACGTCGAGTTCGAGGCACCCCTCCCTAAGATTCTCAACTCTCTTGAGGTTGTTTTCCCCGCCGATGCCAACAGAAGCACCCGTTTGGTTCTTGAGGTTGCCCAACATTTGGGAGGAAACGCCGTTCGTTGCATTGCTATGGAGGCCACAGAAGGTCTTGTTCGTGGACAGGCTGTAAAGAACACTGGAGCTCCCATCACAGTGCCCGTCGGTAACGGAACCCTCGGACGTATTATGAACGTTATCGGTGACCCCATCGATGGTCGCGGACCCTTCCAAACCAGTGAGTCCAGACCTATCCACGCTGAGGCTCCCGCTTTCGAGGACCAGTCTACCTCTTCAGACATTCTCGTTACTGGAATCAAGGTTGTGGATCTCCTTGCCCCCTACGCCAAGGGAGGAAAGATTGGACTCTTCGGTGGTGCTGGTGTCGGTAAGCAAAAAAAATACCTCTATTCCTCGTGTTTATTTTACTGTAGGAAAGACCGTGCTTATTATGGAGTTGATTAACAACGTCGCCAAGGCTCACGGAGGTTTCTCTGTCTTTGCTGGAGTCGGTGAGAGAACTCGTGAGGGTAACGATCTTTACCACGAGATGATTGTTGGTGGTGTCATTAAGCTTGGAGACAACACAACCGAGGGATCAAAGGCCTCCCTTGTGTACGGACAGATGAACGAGCCCCCCGGAGCCAGAGCCCGTGTCGCTCTTACTGGACTCACCATCGCTGAGTACTTCCGTGACGTCGACGGACAGGACGTGCTTCTCTTCATTGACAACATCTTCCGTTTCACTCAGGCCGGATCTGAGGTGTCTGCCCTTCTCGGACGTATCCCATCCGCTGTCGGTTACCAGCCAACACTTGCAACTGATATGGGTTCTATGCAAGAGCGTATCACCACCACAAAGAAGGGTTCCATTACCTCTGTCCAGGCTATCTATGTGCCTGCTGACGATCTTACTGACCCTGCCCCTGCCACCACTTTTGCTCACTTGGATGCCACCACTGTGCTGTCCCGTTCTATCTCTGAGCTCGGTATCTACCCCGCTGTCGACCCCCTCGATTCTACTTCCCGTATGCTTGACCCCTTGATTGTCGGAGATGAGCACTACAAGGTCGCTCGTTCCGTTCAGAAGACCCTCCAGGACTACAAGTCACTCCAGGACATTATTGCCATTCTTGGTATGGATGAGCTTTCTGAGGAGGACAGACAGACCGTGTACAGAGCCAGAAAGATCCAGAAGTTCCTTTCCCAACCATTCCAGGTCGCTGAGGTAACTTTACTCTCTTGTAATTCACAATTGCTCACATATATAGGTTTTCACTGGTATGAAGGGTAAGTTCGTCAACCTTCCCGAGAGCATTGCTGCCTTCAAGGCCATCTTGGAAGGAAAGTACGACCACATCCCAGAGCCCGCCTTCTACATGGTCGGTGGTATCGAGGATGTCGAGGCCAAGGCCGCTCAGATGACCAAGGAGCCCGTTAAGGACGAGAAGAAGGAGGCTAAGGCTACCACCACCAAGACCGTGGACCCCATGGACGCATACAACTCCATCTGGGAGAGAACTCTGGCTGCTTCCGACAAGCTGAGAGCCAAGTCACTCAAGGGAATTGCCGAGTCTGAGTTGAAGGAGAGCGACAAGGCCGCCAGATCCAAGGAGGTCAACGAGCTCTGGGACACCTGGAAGGCCGACTACCAGAAGAACAAGGAGGGACTTAAGGAGACTTACCTCAGAAACATGGAACTGAAAGGAAAGAGCAAGACCAAGCCCGCCCTGGGACGCGAGAAGAAGCCAAGGTCAAGCGCTGGTGTGCGCCGCGACTAAGCAAAGAAAATGATCAATACAACATAAAAAAATTGCATTTTAAAATTCACAAAGAATCAAGGAAAGGGTGAAATTACTATGTAAACTTTATCTACAAATTTATATTATTCTGCAGACCGAGCCGCGACTCTCCTCACTCTCTTATTGTACTCTTTTTTGTCAGTATTATAAAGGCGTGCTGCCTCAGGATTTGCAGGAGAGTTTGGGTTTGGGTCTGTCAGCAGACTCTGAAGGTCTGTCAGTTCACGTAAAAATACGATTGGGTGCACCTGAATCGAAGTTAAAAGAGTTGCAACAGTGTACGTTGGGTTCCATTTGTCTTGAATGATGTCAAGGCAGAGAGAGCCGTCGCTGTAGATATTAGGGTGGTACATTCCAGAGGTGAGGAAGCGGACTTCTCTGGGAGGCTTTGAGGGATACTCCTCTGAAAATGCAAGAACAAGATTGAAGATGCCACCTTTGTAGAATAAGATTGTTGTTTGAGAAGTACTGCACTAACCTTCCCAAGGTGTTTCATCAGGGCCCATTACTGTGGCATTCCAAATGAATAGATCGTCTTCTGAGACCGGGCTCGCACTGACACCCTTTGTGTGTTAATCTTTCTCATCAGAACCGTAATACCTCTGGAGGATCAGTGTTCAACTCCTTCAAATCAGCCATTAGTCTCAGAGTCGCCTGTCCAACACGACCACTATTTCTTAAAGCCATGTCGCTCTCTTTGTTGTATTATTAAATGGGTTGAATGGAAGGCTTTCTTCACCGAAAGATGCTTCAGTATGTCGACACCGTCGACATTGCAAACCTGACATCTTGTCGAGATTTACACAAACAATCATTAGATTTGTTGATGAGTGGCGGAGGAAAAGCAGATCCTATTTGTCTTGAAGATGATACAGTCGTAATTGAGGATAAGGATCGAGACTTCAAGCAGATGGTTATGATGGCCAAATCAACTCAAATTTTACATGTTGCCTTCAATTACTCTGGTGGGCAGACTTTTCTGCTGCATTATTAAAATATAGACAGGCACAAGAATCGCCGTTTTGACAGAGGAATCAATCAAGTAAGTTTGTTGGAGTTGAGGCTCTCTGAATTCTGCAGTTGTTACAAGGTCTCGCCAGAGATAGATCGCCCTTATTTCAAATTGGACTTATTTAAACCCGTAAGCTGATATTATCCTGTCATTTCCTCATAATTTTAGATGTCAGATTCAACCCAGACTTATGGATGTACATTTGGTGTTTTAGAAGATGACAAATATCTATTGGCAGTGATTAGAGGACATATGGTCGTCGTATATGATACGAAACGGACAGGTTCTTCAGGCTCTAAAGTGTCCCCTTATCGGGTGAGTTTATCGATTATAGTTATTATTGAGAATGATTTATTATATCACAGAATGTGGGACCTCATGGAGGCCAAGTGGAAGCAGTTAAATTTTACACCTTTGAGAAAGGAATTTTATTAACTTGTGGAAAAGACAATATGATCAGAATGTGGAACATACATAATATTGACTTGGAAGAACCATCTTCCAGTGTGGGGAACAGTGCCATTCTAGTGGGATATTACAGTGGTGATAAAGTGTGGGAATTTATATCCATGGACATCAATCAGGTAGACACCGGCATCGTCGCCTGTGATCCCTCCTCTATATACATATGGGATCCACAAGTAGAGGTGAGCACACTCATAAATCCAGGCTTTTTTTGAATAATAAAGGAAGTAAAGAAAGCCATCAGGAGATCTCAGACACATAGGCGAGAGATACACGGACACTTTCCACCTGCAAGATTTTCAAAAATATCAAGCGTGAGAGTAAATCTGCATCAGGTGTGTACATAGAGGTATGGTATTATTGAAACAACACCAGAATGTATGGAACCCCAACCATGAAGAAGCAAAGGAAAGTTACATGAAGATGGTGAGATGGATGAATGATAGAATTATGAGTCAATGTGATGAACTACTGCTTATATGGTCTGATGGGCAGAGGATTGGCAGTCTAACAACAAAACCACTGATCGTAAGTCTTGTCAGAGGGGTTCCTATTCATAAGAAATTAGAAGATGCCAGTCTTGCTATATAAACAGATCTTAGTTGGGAACTCTGTGCCAGCCAGGTTTTCTCATGAAGATAGAGTAATCATAACCAGCGATGGACCAGATGTTGTGGTGCACCACTACCTTCTTGATCAGCAAGAGAAGATCACAGAGGTGGATGTATTATCTTGATGTAGTATGTTCATCTTATCAGACAACCGGAAAAACTATCAAATTACTGGAAATCAATAGAGGATGCATCGCTATTGCAGATGTAGATAATAATTTCATGTTAATCAAGAAGAAGATACGCAAGAGGAAGAGGAAACAGGGCAGATAACAGAAATAAAGAGGTTCGATCTTGCTTTCTTTATGCGATGCTCCTCAGTGCTTCAGCTGTGTCCAGTAATAACTCTTCAAATATTTGATCCGCAATCTGTACACTGATATTGTACTCCTCACTCGCCTCTTCATAATTCTCATCTTCCTCCTGGGCAGTCTATCCTCATCAATAATCTCTTTTTAATATCACGTTTTCCTCACCTTCTGCAGTATTTCCTTGATGTTATCTGTTCCAAAAGACTTTCCAGCCCAAGACATAATTTGTTTCTCGATGATATCAGAGACAAGAGCGTCTGGCTTGATATTTGTAGCAGGTCTCCACGGTGTAGCCTTCTTCTCCAAAAGATCTTTCAGGCAATCGTTCACAGCATCAAAGATTGCCTTATTCACTTGCTTCTGATTCGGATTGTTTGCATTAGGAAGGCTCTTTTCATAATCCAAAAATAGAGTTGGATCTAAAAGGCATTCTTCGTTCATCTCACTCATCTTGAAATTGGATAGCCCGGATGCCTCGATGATATCTCGCGTGTACTTTGTAATGCTTTCCACTTTGTGCACAATCCCTCTGTACATAGATGGTTTCTGATTGTTGCATGGTTCTAACCTCCGTCGTACTGGCTTCCTCGGTATGCTAGTGTCATACTCTTCCTCTTTTGGAGCAGTTGTTGTACTTTCTGTCCTTTCTATGTGTGGTATCTCTCCTATTCTATTTGCTTCTATTAATGACTCCTCCAATATGTCCATTAATATTTCCTCTGCAATATCACCAGACAGATCCTCTTCCTCTGTCTCTCCTTCCTCTGTCTCTCCTTCCTCTGTCTCCTCTGTCTCCTCTTCTTCACTCTCTCCTTCATTCTCTTCCTCACTCTTTTCTTCTTCTGAGAATCCCTCAAAAGCATCCTCAAGCTCGCTGAAGCTCTTTCGCAGCTCGTCCTCCTCTTTGATGGATTCCTCTCGCTTCCTCTCTTCCTCTCTTCTTTCCTCTTCTCTCCTCTGTTCTTCTCTCTGTACTTCCTCTCTTCTTCTCATTTCTTCCTTCTGCTCCTCCATTCTCTTCTCTTCTCTTCTCTGTTCTTCCTCTTCTCTTCTCATTTCTTCCTTCTGCTGCTCTATTCTCTTCTCTTCTTCTCTTTCTTCTTGCTGTCGCCTTATTTCCTTTTCCCTTTCTTGAATTGCTGCTTCCTCTGCTGCCTTTGCTTGGGCTGCCCTAAACATCTCTGCCTCTGCCTCTGCTCTTCTTTTTGCTTCTTCAGCTGCTTTGAGTTCTTCTGCCTCTGCTTTCCTTTTTGCTTCTTCAGCTGCTTTGAGTTCTTCTGCTTCTGCTCTTCTTCTTGCTTCTTCAGCTGCTTTGAGTTCTTCTGCCTCTGCTCTTCTTTTTGCTTCTTCAGCTGCTTTGAGTTCTTCTGCTTCTGCTTTCCTTTTTGCTTCCTCTCTGATCTTCTCTTCTACCTTCCTCCTCTCTTCCTCTCTGATCTTCTCCTCATTCTTTCTATCTTCTATCTCTGTTTCCTCTTTGTCGTCACTCTCTGATTCAAAGCTATTGTCTGACTGCTTTACTATGAGTATATTCGTATTATTCTTATCTATACCTCATCTGTTGCCTCATCTGATGATTCCTCACTGCCTTCTGAGGATGATGCCTCTTCTGTGAATGTTAGACAATCCCATAATGTTTTTGCAATTTACCTGAAGACTCGTCCTCTACAAAATCACTTTCTGTGTGTATATCATCATCTCGACTCTTTTTTGACGGTTGATTCTCTACAGCTATCTCTCCTTCTCCTTCTTCCTCTTCTTCCTCTGATAATTCATCCTCGATCTCACTTTCGATAGGCGATTCTTTCTTTATCGATGTTTGTGATGTATCTTCGGTATCTTGTTCCTGTGACTCCTCTGTGATCACACTATCTTCCTCTGCAACACTCTCCTCTTTCTCGCTCAAAGATATTGTTTCAGCCTTTCTCTCTTTCTTTCCTTTGTCTTCTGGGGATTTCTCTTTCTCCTTGCTGGGTGGTACAATTTTACTTGTTCTAGTTGCCTTTGATTTTATAGCTGGTATCTGTTCTGACTCTGATGAATCGGTAGATTGTACCTTCTTGATTGTCTTCCTCGGAGCATCCTTCTTGTATTTCTCCTCCTCTCCTTTCCTCTTGTAATATTTCCTCGAATCATGATCTGTGTCACTGAAGCTCGTGTCTGACGAAAAGCTGGTATCTGACGACGTGTATCTACGTGCATATCCCACAAACTCCCGAAGTTCGCTGGTTTCTGTCTGTATCTCGATGTTTCGGACAATCTGTGTCTGTTTGGTGGGTGGTGTTGGTGGTCTCAATGCCTGGCGAAGTCTCTCCTCTTGTTCCCTTAAGTCTTCATCCATCTTCTGTCGAGCTCTCGCCATCTCTTCTTGCTGTCTACCTCTTTCTAATGCAGCCTCGTGAATAGCTTGTTGCTTCAGCTCTAGCTCCCGCTCCTAACATAATTAATCGACCTCTATATCTATATTATGCACCTGTTTCTTAAATTGCTCAATCATAGCATCCATTTTGATCTGCAATTGTTGCATCTTCATTGCGCTTTCCATCTGTTCTTGCTTTGAAGTGAGCTGTGCAGCTAGTCTCTGTTGCTCCATTTGTGCTTGTTGCTTCTCATATATCTCTCTTTGCTTTTCTGCCATCACTCGTTGCTGCTCCATCATTTGATGGGAAAATTCTGAATCTTTACGACTCAATTGATATTCTGCTGATTTCCGGACATCCTCCAGCTGTCTTTGTAGCTCCTCCACTTGTCTACGTTGTTCTATCCTCTCTACCATCCTCCTCTCTTCTTCTTCCCTCTCCTTCTCTCTCCGTCTCTCATCCATCGCTAATATGTCACTCTGTCTTTTAGCTGTCTCCCTCAATTGTTCTTCCAATGTATACAACTCGGTTTGTTGTCTCTTCCTCTCTGTCTCTAGTTGTCTTCTTATCTTCTCATTCTCGCTTTCCATCTGTATCCTCATCCTATTACTCTCCTCCTACACATGTCACTCTCAACATTCCCACATCCTTTCACCTCTATATTCCTTGATATTCTTTCCATCTCCACCTCTAATCTCTTCGCCTCTTCCCTCTTCAATGCCTCTTGTAATTTCTCGATCTCCCTCTGTGATGCTTCCTTGCTCTCTTTGAACTCATTCATCAATGTCAATCTCATTGCATCCATCTGCTTCTCGTGTAGAAAGGTTGAGTACAATAATCCCGTCTCTTGCTGTGCCATATTGATCGCTCTTGTGCTGGATAGTCCATCCAGTTGAAGCAATGATTCATTGTATGCGTCCAATGTCCTTATCTCTGCCTGCATCTTCTCATACAATGCGTGTGGTTCCATTCTCTCCTCACTCTTCCTACTCTCTTCTTTGTAGTATTTCCTACTCTTTCTTCTCTGTATCTCTTCTATAATTGATTCGTCTGATCTATCTATTGATCTATCTAATGATCTATCTAATGATCTATCTAATGACTTCTCCTTCTTCTCTTCCTCTTCTATATTCTTAACCACATCTTCGCTCTTCTGATGCATCAATTTGGTGGAAGGCAGGTTACTCAAATGGAATTGAGCCGATAAGCTCAGCTCTGGTTCTGTTTGTACAGATATCTCATTGCTTCGCCCCCTCCCATCATCAGTATCATCTTTATTATCATTGCTATACCTATTATTATTCATCGTATTATTATCTGCGGCACTATTCTCTGTGTACAAGAAGTGATCATTTGATGTTGTGACCTCTTCTATTCGATTCTCCTTCTTTGGCGATGGAGGATCTCGGGTCGATTTTGTGTGATTGGGTGAAGTATTGAGCATCTTCTCGGCTAGAAGGTTTACGATGGATAATTTATCTCCAACTACGATTGAGACTGGCTCTTGTAATTGCTCCTCTGATGTCATTCTATTTCTTCTACCGTAAGATTTACTGAGTGATGATAATTGTGTGGTACTACGTTCTAAATTATTCGTTCCGAGCGTCCTATCTACCCAATGCCTGATAGGCAGTATCTCTATTAGACTCAATTTTGAATCATCTCCTAATTTTGACTGCTCAAGAACGAAGGATTGTTGAACATGTTCCCTCTCTCTCTCCATATATCTATCATTCCTATATATCTCCTCTTCATCTTCCCTCCTGCAATATTTTAACCTCGTCCAAAATGAATATAGATGATTTACCTTTGAGATACCGATCCGTAATGATTCGGTCTTGAATAGCTCTGAGGAGTATCGCCCTGCCTCTGTATAGTATGAGTATTTCCATTGTAGCCCATCCTTCCATCTGAGTGATCGTGTCCGATTGATACATTATTCCCTCTCTCCTTCGATCTTTGAGGATACGATTCTCCATTGTGATAAGGTCCTCTGCGAATACTCCTCATTGCCTTCCTTATAACATATCCTCTGAACACTTTCTGAATCTTAATTGCCGCCGAGACCTCGTTTATGATCCTCTCCCGGTATTCATAAAGCTGGAAAATATGAGAATGAGGATGTATTTATTCATCACTTACCGATCTTCTATCGTAAATCCCCACCACCTTTCTATTATCTTGGAATTCATCATTCTTCGCTTCATCCATCATATACTCTTTGTCCATCGAGTTCATACTAGGGTTGTAGGATGGCGCTGGAACATAACTTGGTGTCTTGGTGTTTTCCCATTGTGCTTGTGGATGATCATATATCGATGACTTCTCTTGCTCCATATTCCGGTTATGGTATATATTTGCATCCGTATAGATTGGTCCTTTTGGGTCTGCATTGCGGGAGTCCACTTTTATGAAATACTCATGGTCATGGTAAGTATCTTGTGGCATAAGGTTGTGATATCTTTGTGGAGGATCATAACTGTCTCGTGTGGAGTATTGATATCTCTCTTGTGGTCTGTACTCGACGTAACTATCTCTCGGTGCAGGATCTACATATTTATCTTGTGTGCGATTGAGATAACCTGGAGTGACTTGTGGGATAGGTGGATGCTGTGTATTCGTGGGTGCTAGTTTTGTGTACAGCTGTTCTATCCTCTGTGCCAAAAGATCGGCATTTGCTGTGATATTCCTCAGTCGTTCTTGTGAAGGGTCCATCTCTCTTGGATTATTAAACTCTTTTGGGTTCTTGTGCTGTGTTGGGTGTTGATTCCTTCCTCCGGTGGGGATATTCGGTGCGTGATTCTTCTTTTGAGTTGCGGCTGTTTGTTTTTGGTTGATCAGGGCGTCTCGCAGGGAATTAGTTGTTGGGGTGTGCTGTCTTATCGGCCTGAGGTCTTGTATGCTTATCGGCTCCACAAAATCTGGAGATAATATCATCTGCTGTCCTCGCGTCACAAAAGGTGATATGGAGAATGTTTCTGTGCTCTCCTCAAATTCTTCAAAAAATGGAGAAGTGATAGGTTGGTGTTTCTGGGCAGGTTTCTGGGTTGGTTTCACGATCTGAGGTTTGGGCTTATTTGACTCAATCCTTCTTATTGTACTGCGCGGTTCTTCCCTGAATGATCTCTGTTGGAAGGCATAATCTTGAGGAAATTCAGAAGCGAAAGCTAACTCTGGACGAGTTGAATTTTCCGAAGGGGCTGGCATTTGTCAGTGATGATTCGGTGATGTGAGTATCTGCTCACCTTTTCCTCTGTACAACTTCTTATTCCTCTCTTGTATGTTAGCTATCGCTTCCCTCCTCCTCTTATCCTCTTTATTTTTTTCTCTCCTGTCAGAGCTCTCTTTTCTCTTTCTCTCCTCTGCTTTCTTCCTCATGTATTCCATTACATCTCCTGGACATACTGGCTCACTACGTGTCAAGGGTGCTCGGGGAGGTGCTGTATCTTTCTGTATCTGAGGACGTGTTTTAGTTGGAGATCTCCTCGATTCTGCATGCCTTGCACTGATATGCAGCTGTTCTTCTTCAATTCGAACTTCATTTCGAAGCTTTTTGGGTGATCTCTGTGAGGTGTTAGAAGACAGTAAAGCTCTAATTTCGATTTAGGTTCGAATTCAGCCTCACCGATTCTCTCATTTTTTGCTCTAGTATGGCCTCGCGAAGACGATTTTCATAATCTCTATCATGTCTTGTTCCTCCTGTTGAACCAAAGTTTTTCATCGTCTCATTCGCTCAGTCAATGTTTATCCTTTCCAAAAGGATAGAATTAATTTAATATTCGCGACACCGAAGCGGCGCCTTCGGCGCCTGAAACGTTCAAGAGATTGGGGCTTGTGATCTTCGATCAAGCCGTTTGTTGTCTTGTTTCCCGCGCTTCCGTTTACGGGCGTAAATCTCAATTTTTCTACACTGAGAGACATCACCAGCACATTACACTTCCCTTGCGAGGGACTATGATACAAGGGTACAAAAAATAATGGACGTGCAACCACCATGGGTCTTCATTTTGGCCTGTGTTACATTCATGTTCCTGCTTTTATTCGTCGTCTTCTACTCTTCCATTACCATCGGCCTTTTCATCACTCGCGTCTTGGCCTTCTTCACTCCTGTTGGAACTCACATATCTATCGGTAATTTTCCATGTCTCACTCACATGGAAACCATGCTAATTTATATAGGAGCCGTGAGTTTGAATGTGTTTAGCGGTCGATTTTCATTTGGTGATGTGAAGGTTGCGACCAAGGACTACGAAATCCGTATTATTGATTGTGTGGTGATCATAAAATGGTGGCTAACCGGCGGTTCGCGAAAGGATAAGACAGGAAAATTATGTGAGTCTTCATGTCCATGTCTCACTCACAATTTTTTAGCACAGACAAGGCTTGCTCTTACCGTTTATGGCTTAGAATATTTGGTATACAACACTAGTGGAAAGTACGATGCAATCAGGGAGATCATCGCAAGACAGCAACTTGACTCCATGAGTCCAAGAATTAGCGATGAGGCAATAATGCAACAGCTCATGCCTTCTGTCGCTGACTTTACACCGTCCTTCTTCTATCAGATATTTCCAACTTCGAAGATAAAGGTCTGTACACCTGTGAGGATGATTCATGACATGAATAGTTGGAGAAGGGATGTGTTTACATCGGCAATCCATATCTTCCCTGCATGGCCATATTAAAACTATCAAGAGCCTCCATCGTACATTCAATCAGTCCTGCAACATTTCCAGAAGATGATTATTACCAATCAATAATATCCGTCAGCTGCCACAAGCTAGAGGGAAAGATTGTATCAAACCCAGATTATAACGGTATGGAATTGAAGACTGCCAGAAGAACCAAAATGAGAGAAGAGTAAGTCATATTCAAGATTACATAACTCTTCGTTACCTTAATAAAGGGCACGGCACAGCCGTTAGAAATGAATGATTGGTGAGTAGGGAATAACAATAAAACAGTGTTGTCCAATACGCATTCGAGGCCTTCAGACAATTTTATCAGGATTTACGACTGGCTATGATAAATCCAGACGAACAATATATGGAGGATAGTATATTACCTCGTAAAGCTCAGGAATGGCATGGTCTTGGAAGATACCGTAATGAGAAGCTCTCACAACTCAACGAAGCTCATTTTGCGATTCTACCAGCAGTATCAATAATATATATCACTGATATACCCGGTCCAATCACAAGTGGCTCAAGGTGTGCAGATCTAATTTAATGATATAATGTTAATTTATTATTTTGTAGAATATTTCGATTTGTGGCGAGTAATGCACCGAAATACAAGATGGTGATTACATGTGGTGATGACAAGAGGAAAGAGAAAGGAAGAGCGGATAATCCTACATTCTATTATGGTCCTTGGATCAATAGACATAGAGGCATCATACAAGCATTCTTCTTCCCCCCAAATTACCAGAACTCTCAACACCCAGATTTGAGCGAGGGAAGACCTCGTCCGTACGCTGATTTTGAGATGGAGATCAGATTCACAGATGGAATAGATCTCGTCATTCCTTTTCAAGGAGGACAATGTGAGTGTACTATAAAATAATAATATATATAAAAATATACATAATAATATAATAACACTCATATTTCATAGCGGAGAATCATCAGTTGACATTATCCTGCCATTCTGCATCGTTCAAATACAAACAACCGCAGTTCAAGTTTGATACTGCAGATAGTTTCAAGACGAGTATAGATGTCAAATTCCAACAATGTACGATCAATTCTAATCTCACTGATAAGGAGAAGCCCTTTGTCACTGCCGTGGATTTCGAGGTATTTGATATATTTTTATGTTTATCGTAATAATGACGATGATAGATATTATGTGCATTACAACATTCTGCTACATGGAACGGATCTGTAGATTGGAGATTTGATTTCAATTTCAACAGCGTCAGATTATTTATATTGAGTGAATATCTACAATTATTCAAGAATCTATCCGATGATTGGACGAGAGGAAATGTCTCTGCAGAACTGGCCTATTTCATCCCGATAAGATACTTCCTCAACATCAATTTTGAAAAATTCGAGATTTTATTCAACGTCAACGAGAAGAATTTTACATCAGAACTGAATGATATCGCCAAGAATGGTCCGTATCATATATCATTATGGTCTATTGATATATCTATAGCTCATTATATATTGGGTGGAAATTCAATGAAGGCGACGATATTACTTCCATTTGAGAGATATCAACCTCTTCGCACGGACATATTATTCGATATACATGCCATAGATCTCTATTTAAGATTGAGATTACCGGAAGGCAACACCATACAGAAATACTATTGTGATATTCCACGTGAGTGAATAAGTAGTTTGATTATTCTGATGAGATAGATCCTCCACCTACTCACCCAGAGATATGGAGGCAGACCTCCGGTGCTGAGTTTATGGCGACACAATTGTTGACAGTGAACGGAACTTATTCCTATCAAACACACATGAAGAAGATTGGTAATGTGATGGATTCTCTGAAGGTCTATATATCAAATAATGCCACCACCATCTACCTCCAAGGATTCTTCATCCCGTATTTATTACATCTGAAAGATAACTACTTTGGCGCAAATACAAAGGTAGAGGGTCCAGTAAGGAACATGAAAAGTAGATCTCTCTCAGAACATGTAAAGATAGATATAGAACAATCATCTAATCCAGGTACGGGATCATATCACAATACACCAATCATCTAATACAGATAATCCCTTCAACGATTCAGAGGCGAAAGTGCAAGCGAAGAATGAATTCGAAGTGTATCTATTCTGGGAGCTTACTGAATCAGCGTTGGTATTACCAAGAGAGCTATACAATTGTCAACATACAGAGATGATACATATACCGAGATGTGTAGTAGAGAACAGAAATGTACCGATGTATATGGGTATAATACTTTATTTATGAGAGTAAACTGAGCGTATTAGATCTTTATGTCAAGATGGATTCCATATATGCTAACAGTGATAAATTGAGGGCGGGGCCGATGTATCAGAAATATGCACAGAAATCACCAATAAGAATAGATGGAATCATATTGCGCATGTACAGCATGTACGGACCGCTGCCAGAGAAGCGCACCTATTGCACTCAGTATAAGATACATATTGGAGATATTGTCGGACACTCCACCCTAGAACAGATATTGAATATATGTCAGTACATATATATATTCTCACCCTCACATTCTACAGCATCTTGGGGATCTAACTTTGCATATCACATTGGAAATCAAGACAATATCATGGCTGAGAAGATATCAAACAAACTAGACTTGTGTTTAGATACCACTGAGTTAACAATCAAGAAGGTGATATTCAACCTATGGGTGAGTATCTGATACAAGAATATAGAGGTTGACACATATAGAGGGAGACGAGCGTGTGTGAGATAAGGATGGATGGGGGTATGACCTATTGCAAGACCAATCTGATGACAGAGACGCACGATGGACATACTATTATTGAGATTCCCGCATTTAACATGCAACAATTATTACCCAGGAATACACAATGGACACAGATAGCGTCATTATCCTCCGCCTTCTCAGTGAAGATTTATGATAAGAAACCAGAGAGAACTATGCACGAGCAGACCAACTTCTTGATGAGGGAAGACTCGGAACAAAAGAGGTTGCCTTTCTTATGGGAAGAAGAGGAGCAACACAAAGGTATTTTATTCTGGAAATAATATGTATTTATCTATATATCAGATGCATTGGTGGAAACAGAGATGTTAATGACAGAGAGAAGTGTAGAGGAGGAAGAGGAGGGATCCCTCAGAAAATCCCGAGCATCCAGTTTACGTTCCCAGGGAAGCGAGAATCTCATGACAGCCAACGACAACACATCGGAGAGTGACTTTGAAACCGCGGAGACGCATTCCAACGACTCAGCGAGCGAAGCGACAGAAGAGGAAGACGTGATGGAGGAATATTTTCAGGTCAATACACCCAATAATAACGATAACCAATCGGATATATCCTTACAACAAATCATGCGACAATACACGATAGCAGTGGACCCCAGAAATTTCCTGGAAGGACCGACATTCAGGGACCCGAAGAGGGTTAATTTTGATACAGGAAACAAGAATAGATCATCCTTCCAAGACATCACCTCAAGACCCAAATCAGCCGCATCTACGAAAGCGAGGAGAGAAGAGAGGAATAAGCAGACGTGGAAGGTAAATACAACTACAAAACATTCAAGTCATCTATTTTCAGCCACTGAAGGCGGAAGAGAAGACACCCCTCAGCACGATCGTTGTAGACGCAATACAGCCTATTGAGATATTTATGACACCATACTTGTTGTCAGCATTAGAGAGTTTTGCCCACACATCAACAGAGAGAGTAAGATCGTGGATAGATATCAACAGATAGTGATATTATGATAGGAGAAGACATTCACGGGATGTCTGGATCAATTACAGAGGCAAGCCATATCTTTTGCACATAAAGTCCACCCTTTCCCCTTTGAGAGAACCCAGATCTGTCTTTCTGTTTCTGATATATCAGCACGCATGATCAATGGTATCGGCAAGCAACATTGGAATAATCGTTTAGAGGTGATTAGAAGTGATGATTGTTGTATCACAACTTAAATGTGAAGGTTCCGGCACCGTTATCAGAGTCATCGATAACATTATTAACTATTCGGGATATAATGCTTGTATACTCACAGAAGACGAGATATAATAATACAATCAGGGGTAGTGTGTCAAATTCAGCCACGATGGATAATCAGAATACCGAAACAAATCTGGTGGACGTCGTGGGAAGTCTGAATATATCCCAAGTATCCATCAAATCTTACGTCATGGAGAAAGTGACAGAGTTGGAGGAGAACATGGAGAATAAGACGACCATATCGGCATTCACAGTGGAGAATATAGAGGCATCAGTCAAGGCAGGGAAGGAGGGAAATGTCATGTGTGGAGGTGGAATATTAGAGTTTAAAGAAGTGACGGTGACACTGGATGGACCTCGGAGTCATATATTCCCACATATATTCATGCCATATATCTCCGGAGCACTCAAGATCTCCAACATAATCAAGAACAACAAGGATGCCTACTTGTCCTATATGAGATCTCAGGTATGATCTGTATGGATATTAATTAATTAAAATAACACAGATCCATTATTATATCAGCTGCACCGGAATGGATGACATCCCCGAATCTGAGTTCGACAAGTTCGATAGTGTCAGATTGACACAAGATCTTGGAGAAGGAAAGATCAGCTTTGCGAGCTACAAATTCAGAAACACTTGGCGTGACGTGGCATTATTACGTCAATGTCTGATGTTGAGTACGAGCATTGGGAGTGTGGATGATAAAGGGCCGATGATAGGATTATTAGAAGCGGTCAGGCACAGTAGATTGAAGGGAATAGCGAGCTGCATAAGCCAACCGTCTGTGGTACTATCTCTATTTAGTCACAAAGAACACCAAGAGAAGAGCAATATAGATTTTGACTGGAGATTCAAGCTTGGAAGATTAATCTTTCTCTCTGATTATGGATTTGATTGTGCAAAGGTGGTGTAACATTATATTATTAAATTGATATCTATAGTTTGAATTAACACAATTGGGGATGGATGGTCACGCATATTATAAAGAGGAGATATACCTGAGAACAGCAGCAATAACTTTACCCTCTCGGGACGCCAAGAAGACGAACAATGCAATATCAAGTCAGAGGCAGATCAATGCAGTACAGGATGTAATTATCAATGTCAGAATGGATACGATATCCTCCTATGTCTTCCCACAATTTATTGTTTCTATACCAAGGATTGTAGATGCCTTTGAGAAACAAGTAGAGATGGGTAATCAATCGAATATACAGTTGTCAGAATTAATATGTGATAGATCTACCAAATCAAGAAGAGAAAGATGAGGAATTGGAGGGTATGGAAAGCAAGAGCATAATAAGAACAGTATCAAATACCAATCAACATAAAGAGAATACCATAGAGACGGTCACGAGAAAAGTATCCTCAAGTGCAATACAGGTACGATGGATATAGTATCATCTTATTCACATAAATTAGGTTGGGTTTGCGATTAACAGTTTCCATTCAGAGTTCAATAGTGGTGCACGGTCACATAAAGCCACTTGTAGTAAGGCTATTGTGGACGCTAAATCATTAAATTGGGTCTTCATACAGACTGAAGGACCTCCACCAAAGGTAATGCACATAAAGGAGAAGGAAGATATTAAACTATTCAGAATAATGTTCATGCCTCCGGTATGCACCCGGGACATGTGAACCAGGAGCCTATTCTGTGGAAATACACCTGGTCTATGGATAATTTCATAATGGACTTTCAATCATCGAGAGGAGGGAACATGCATCAGAGGCTGAATCCTTCTATTGTCAGTCTGAGAGTCAACAGACTCGTGGTCAACCACATACTATTTGGTTCTGGTGCACAGCATATACACGACGTGTTATTCATAGTGAAGACCGCATCAATACCCTTCTCTATGTCCAGGATGTCCGCCATCAAGCCATTCATCAACACTTGGGCAAATATCAGTAAGGTAAAATACACCCCATTAGTATTATATCTAAGAGATATTCTAGATATCACGTCAAGAGACGACATCAAAACCATCAGACCCAACACTACTTCGAGCACGTCTCGAGATAGACAAGGCACAACTCTCCACCGAAGATAAACTACCCTTACTATTCAATTACCAAGTACGAAAAGTGACGCTCGTGTACGTACCGATAACAAGAGAGAACGATAATTTGACGGTCGACTACGGATTCAAAGCGAGTATCATCGGACAGAGACTCACCGCAACCGGAAAATCATCATCCCAAGAACTAAACTCTCAGCTGCCGCTACCAGATATTCAAGCTCAAGTGAAACTTACTTGTAGAAAGGGATCACTTGATGTGTCCTATCTAGAAGCATGGCTCGAGGTAAGAGAATCATATTCATGGATCTCTGATGAACAATAGGTGGAAGCTATCAAGAACACGATAACATCAGTGTTATTATCTAATTTATTATTATTCCACTGCAATATGATGAGTCAATATAAGAATCTGGTCGATAAATGGATAGAATACGCAAAGCACAAGAAGGCCGCCAGTCTCCGATTGGACAAGAGAGCAGACACACAAAAGAACATACTGCAGGATGCTAATTACAACATCACTGTCAGGTTGATCGGAGTAGAGATCCGAGTGAACGCGTCACAATCCGATTTGACAGTCCACACTGGGTTATTGGATCTCAAAGTCTCGAAATCCCAGGGGATAGATAACCCGGATGTCAATCTGAATCTCCGAAGAATCGAGATCGCTCTGGGAAATGCCAAAGAGAACCACGGCAGTATAAAGACGAACATCTCCATACAAAATTTCGCCGGGACGGCGGCAGAGTTGGAGCCGAATACCAAGAGAAGCTTGAGAAAGAGTAAGTACAACTGTGTATTCACGAAACTGATCTAAAAATAGAAACGATCGCGGGTCCCAACGAACCGACGGGAGGAAGGAGTGTGATGTTTGGGTCACTTTGGATAAAATTGGTATCCACTGTAATCACTATGGAGACTGATCTGATGGAGAGAGGAGCCCAGTTTTGGGTTTACTACGAACAGGTAATGTAGATAGATATGTATAACGAATAACTCATCAAGGTGTTTAAACAATATGAAGTTCATAAAGACGCACTCCAGAAAACACTCAGTAAACAGAAAATGCAACAAGTAAGAGACAAAATAATTCCAAACATGGATAACGCGTTGTAGATGCTGGAATCAGTGGATACAACATTGAGCACAGAGTACATACCATCACAAGACATATCATTATGGATAAGGTTAGAACACACGGCAGTGGTAGTACCATACAAGGGAAAATACGGAGTGACGTCAGCGTTCGTAGTCGGATTACAAGTGTTCCAATTAGTGGGTACAGCAGAGAAGGCAGAGGGACCAGATGCGAGGAAGTTTGATGTACAGAATATATACAGCAGATGCGAGTTCCAGCGAATGGTCACCAGGATATTCGATGTATATAATGCCCCGGCAAATAATACTCCGAGATCCTCCAAGAACACAGATGATCTCGAGTCTGAGTTATATTCATCCAAGACATTCATGAATTATGCCACTATACTCAACGGGGATTGTCAACTCGCTGCCATTATATCAACAGACACAAAGAGGGTAAGTATTGGAATATTTTATTTATCAACAGAGACTAATATGTTCAGGCATCGTTGGGATTGGTAGCTCAATCGACAGGATTGATTATGGATCTCGATGAAGAGATACTCTCCAACATGATGCAATTATACAATTCCCTCATGGAGGGAACAGATAAATGGACAGAGTTTATAGAGTCAAGAGATAAACCACCGGCTAAGCCGTCCCCTGCTCCAGAAAACACATCCTTCCCTTTCACTCTAGAGCTCAACATTAGCTTGAAGACTACGGACTTTGGCAGGTATGATATTTAGGATACACCAACTTGGTATTTATTGATACAGATGTACACTGCACGTGAAGAAGAGTGGAGGGAGCATCCGCAAGTCTGAGACGTTTGCTTTTCCCGGATTCAAGATAGCTGTACATCAATTATTGGTACCTGGTATCACAATCACTGAGCAAGTGAGCACAACAAATGTGATCATAGTATTAGAATCAACGGATATCGTTTTGAGCCCCATGGCATTATCCTTTATAGACAGTGCCATACACATCGCGTCTCAAATACCAAATAACACAAGGCCCGCGAATACTCCCAGACAGGAAATCTCAAATAAGGTAATAATATTTCATAATTAAATATAATAATATAAATAATCACAATTAAATGTAAACATTATTGTGAGAAATATATGATGATAACATCACATAGCAATTAGAGAGGAGAGGAGGGTCCGGGACATTGAGTTTACAATTCAAGAAGATGAGCTTGGTGTTAATGGCATCCCACGTGACACAAGTAGTATGCAGGATACAGATTGGCCCAATAGAATTGTTCTGCTCAAGATCACTCAAGCATATTCCTGATACAACATACGCATCTACAACTCTCAAAGAGCATCTCACTACCAACTTTACACTCAAGATACATCAAGTACGAGAGACTAGATCAACATGAATTAAGACTTTGCAGGTTGAAATGTCAGTGGCGCATCCCTCCTTCTCAGAAGATAAATTTGTGGTGGGACTGAGCGAGCTCGTTGTGGCAGTGGGACAGATTGATTCTCCATCCACTGGAGCTATCATCACCCTTTCTTCTTTCCTGGAACAGTTTTATTCCTCTGCATCTCTAAGACATCTTGACGAGATATTGTTATTCATACATGTGTGGATGGATGCCGCTTCCTCGAAAAAGCCCTATGGCTCTTCTGTCTTTTCGTCACAACCGCAACCAACTCAAGTTGATGGTGAGTAGTATCACATGATAACATTAATTAAATATGTACAGAGAGAGTAAATACAAACACGAGCGTATTTGGATATTTAAGAATAGGAGGGAAGGAGAATGTCAGTGGCCTTAAATTCACAATCGATCTCGGGGAGTCGATTGGAAAAGCAGTCTACGAGATCAATAACACTGCCATTCGTTTTGGAAGACCCAGAATAACAGAGAACCACAACCAAATCAGAGGTATTCGTATTCTTAATCATGTCTTTACTGACGCATATATAAGGTCCACAACCGAGCGTGGGATTCTCTTTAAGATTCGATCATATATCTTTGCAGTGCCGCGGTAATCTAATGGTTGATGCTACGGTCAGCTTGTTCGATTTAGAGGCAGAGTTGTTACCAACAGAATATTGTGAGAAGAATGAAAAGAGGATACCAAACATGTGGAGAGCGATCATCGGCTCGGTCGCTATGGAGGCATCCCATAACCTCTCCCCCATCCTCGTGCTCAAAGGTAAATATTGATGTCTTTAGTGATATTGACCAATAATAGGTGGCTGGACGCAAGACGTGAGTTTTATTGTACAGATCAGCAGAAGAGAAGATTCCTCTGTGGATTCAGAGTTCAATATAAGGGATGTGGACTTACACATATCGTGCGAGACAGTTTCATCTTTCACAGCCATCGGGAGGAGGTATTCATCACAAATCGATCGATCATCTCATCTTTTGTAGAGTATTGGATACGGTCAGCCAACAGCAGAACAAAGCGGTTCTCACTCTGAGTAATTACACCAGAAGACCTCATGGACTACCACGCACCTTCAGCAGCGGTGCAATAGTGGGAACTAAAGACAAAAAATCGAATAATCACAACGTACAACCTGTGGGATCGGTGGTGATCAATGCCGCGAATCTCCGTGCATACCTATTTGAATTCAGTTTGAAGGACCCTTCTTCCTCCTACATCGACATCACATCATGTGAACTCAAACTACAGCAAAACATCAAGATGATCGGTGACATCTCAGAAATTGCCAGTCAACTATCCTTTGTTCTTGGTGGTGGAAGGGTGTCAAAGATGGTAACTCAAACATGTCCTATAAATAATTAAATCTTTCAGAACGAAAGAGAAGAAGAATTCGACGAACAGTCTATTATGAGCTTCCCAGTGAGCACACTCATATTATACGCAAGCAAAGTCCCCCATTCACCAGAGATCGAATTCTATTTCCTCACCGAATTCAACGATTCCATCGTGATGACGCTAAATATCAATCTGTACAGCTTCTTGAAGGAGGTCGTATTACACTACGTGAAGACCTTCTCAACCACATTCCCTTCAGATACACCCGCAGTAGAAGGTCCCGTTAAGATATTCAAGGGGTTAAAATTCCAACTGGCGCCAACACTGAGCTTCTTGGGAGACTCTACGCCATCTTTGGAGAAGGTGTTGAGATGGCTGGGGATCAAAGACGTCGACAAGTCTATTCCGGAGGGAACATACAAACTGATAGAACTCTTTGGATCACTTTTGTCAGTGCTCGACGAAACTCTGCCACAACTCCCACAGAAATAGAATATTTATTCATATTGTTGATGTCATCACGATTAATAATAGTTTGTCTTCGTACAAAGCCGTATAGAGTGGGGCTATTGAGCCCAGATCATTCACAATAAAATGCAATCCTCGACGTAAAGAGGTGTACCTCAGCAACTCATATAAAGTGGAAGATGTTTTTTGTGCCGTTTCAAAAAAAACGGAAAATCTCACCGGAGAATTATCAGGAGTTCCCGCACATCATTTCTCAGATACAAATCAAACATGGCCACAACAGCGAGTGGACGGCCAAAACCATGGCAAAACAATAGAGCGAGTCCCTCTTCATCTACATTCAGAGTTTCGCCTGGTGTTGCAAATGGACGCCTCGCACCTGATGTTCCAGATACACCAGGAATCGCGTCGAGAGCACAGGCTATGTCTTCTTCTTCAAATACATCAGCTTTATCCATCCCTCCTCGACCAGGTGGCTTAGGCCAGAGCACTATGGGCTCTCGTTATGGTTCTTCATATGGTTCATCATACGGGAGCGGGTACGGCGGTTATGGAAGTAGCTATGGTGGCTATGGCAGCAGCTCTTTGGGTGGTTATGGTGGTTATGGCAGCTCATATGGCAGCTCTTACGGTGGTTATGGATCTCGGTATGGAAGCTCATATGGCTCTTCTTATGGCGGTGGCATGTATGGTCGCTATGGTGGTGAGTACTCTCTCATCAATATCTTTTCTCATCTCTGAAGGAATGGGAATGGGTGGAATGGGGATGGGGATGGAACCTGGTATGCTACATTCTGGGCTCAATCATATGTCCAGTTTCATGCAACTCGTAGAATCATTTTCCTCTTTCTCTCGTCTTCTGGACATGAACGTAGATGCCATGAACGGCACACTCGGCTCTATCGCCCGCATGGTAGATGTCGCTGGTGAATTTTTTCACGTCGTGAGGACCTTCGCCCTCATTAAATTCTTATTCTCTCCTTTGGGCACGATATGGCGATACATATTAGGCACTCCAAGAGTTAGAAGAATCAACAATGCCCCAGCACCAACAGATTCAGCTTTTGACGTGTCAGAATTTAGAGGATCAAATAAGAAGGGCTGGTCGGTCACATCGATCATTGCACTTGTCATGTCGATGATCGGCCTTCCGATTGCAATAGGAAAAATATGGAACTACATACTACAGAGAAGGTAATCTTTCTCAATTTATATAAATAAAGGCAGAGAATGATGTGCGACAGAATCATGATCAAAGAGGGAATCGCGAATGGAACATATCAAGTTATAGAGGGAGAGGAGGAACAAATCCCAGTCGCAATTGCTGTACAAGATTTTATCCCAGAGAGTGAGGAAATGATTTCTCGAATTTGAAATAATCGACTTAGGCGAGAGAGAAATAGAGTTTAGAAAGGGGGACACAATAAAAGTGATATCACAACCATACCCAGACTGGTGGGAAGGTGACTCTAAAAATAGAAACACAAACATTGATGATGATGCAGGAGAGACGAGCGATGGACGCAGAGGCCTATTCCCACATAACTTTGTGCAATTGAAAGAGATGACATAAAATGTATAAGATAATTAAGAGTACCTTCATTTATTGTGAATGCAACACGTTAGCGTTGATAATGTGGAAGGTGTTGGGTGTCGGAATTCCGACCGAGCCCTTTGGTTGTTTAGAAGTAGTCCTCGATGTCATCGTCGTCGTCGTCTAAATCCAAATCGGCAATGTTCATGTCGAGCTTGTATCTCAAAAGACCTCCAATTCCTCCGAATCCTTGGCAGAACTGGTGTCCTTCTTGGGACTTGTCGGTGATAAACTCCAATTGTGCTCCGAACTTCTTGTAGTTCTCTGCGAACCACTCCAACAAGGGGGAAGAATCGACCACCTCCAAGTCGACACCCTCCTCTGTGAACTTCTCCTTCTTCTTCTCCTCATCCTTGCGAAGATGGAGGACTTTGGTGGCGCCTGTGGAGGGGTTCTTGACTTCATAGCGGGTGATCTCCAAGTTCTCCCAGACGATGAGTGTCTCTACAGCACCAGAGTCTAAAGCGTACAATGTGTCTGCTATTCCGAAGCAGTATTTTCCAGTGTCTTGTGAAATCTCCTCGTAGTATTTGCTCAACAATTTCTTCTCTTGAATCAGTTTCACATTTGCCAAACTGTCTTGAGCTAATTCGATGGCCTGAACACATCAATCCCCATTAAATCTTGAAAAATGGTGGGAATGTTTACCTGGTTGAGTCCGTTCTCACCACCGTAAGAGACATCGACAATCTTGATGACCTTAGTTCTGACACGCTGATCCAACATATCGGTGGTAGCGAGCTCGTTCTTGAAGTCGGCAAGACCAGCAAAGATCATACCGGTGACGTTGAGACGATCATTGGTGATGAAGAGCTGGGTGGCGACCTCGGCCACCTTTCTCAAATAGTTGTGTCTCTTTTCAACACGAAGACGCGCAAAACGGAGAGCGGACTGTCCTCCTCTACCGTGCTTCTTGGGAAGATCCACGGTGAATTTATGAAGAATGTCTCTAGCATTTCCTGAGAGGGTGGCGAAGAGGGCACCGCTACCATCCACAATAACAAATCCGAACTTGTCGTCGGACTCGAGAAGCTCATTCAAGGGCTGTTTTACATCAACAAAATTCCTCGTATGAAACTCTCACCTCTGTGTGGAATTTGTTGTCACAAAGATATAAGGAAGTGTTGATGGGTTTGAAGGGCTCGAAATCGAAAGAAACCTTCTTTTCTTTTCCCTCGTCCGTCATGATCGTTCCACAGTAGATGACAAGTCCATTATCGGGAATACGATTATAGAGCTTGAGCTTCTCACGAGTAGAAGTGATAGCACCAAGAACAGAGAGACGGTTCACTCTAGATTTGATGTTGGAGGCAGTACCGTACTCATCAGCAAGCATCTTCTGAATACGAGAGACTTGATCCTTTGGTGGGATGACGAGAGAAATCATGCTGGTACCATTTCTGATTCATTTAATTGGGTCCTGAATATCAAGTATACGGCTTACCCTCTGGCAGCCTCTAAACTTTTAATGAGTTTTTTGACCCTCCACTGTTCGATGTTCTTGTCGTTAGACTCATCAGCGAAATCCTTCCCGCTTGTTGCCATGATTGTCTTTTGATCAAAACCCTCACAAAGGGAGGATCCAAAATTTTTCCTGTTTCAAAGCTTTGCGAATTTTTCACCGAACACAACCTCAAGACCAACTTTTTCCTGAATCTCTTCTGTGTGAGAACACAACACGTGCTGCCTTTAAGACATTATATGTTCCTACATTTATCCAACAGAGATAGACACAATGAGTTTTCAACAAAGAAGAATATAAATGTCGAATAAATAAAAGGAGCCAAATTAAATTGAAAATTGGTGAGCATGTTTAGATAAACAATGAGTGGGTTGGTGCAGCATCCATTGAGTGTAAATATTTTGTGTATCTTTCGCTTGCATCGCTGTGAGTGCCGGTGGATATATGCTTCAATGTGGGCTCCAACGTCTTCAAACATTCCTCATACATCTGCCCTTCCCATAAACTCACAAAAATGGTTGCCTGCTTGTTCTTTGCTTGACACTATGCCCGTGTTATTATTGAGGTTTCGATTATTTTAATGGTTGATCTACTTTTGTTTTGAAATTTTGCTTCATTTTGCCCAAAATATAAAGACTCTAACGTTGACAGACACAAATATATAAGACTATAACTCTGGATACTGTGTTCGAATCATCCAAAGCAGTCTTGCTGAATTATCGCAGCAAAATATTTGATTTATGTCCACTTACATGAGTGATCACAGCAGCAGGAGCACCTTCTAAAATCACAACACTCTCCAAATATGGACACACATCCTTTAAACCCTTGAAAATTGTAAAAAAAGATGACCAAATGAGATGAGTGTACCTCCTGTGCGCTTGTGGTGCATAAGGCTCTCAGAAAGTGACGAGAGTTGTGGTAGGCCAAGTTGTAAGAAGATTGTCCGTGTATCACATATGTTTGTTTTGAATCGATTCCTGAATATAAGCATTCGACCCAATCAAAAGCCCTCTCTGGAGAAACTACATATTGACACACTACAAGTACAGAATTGTCCGCTTGGTTGTGGTACACGACACAAGTTTGGCTTGATAAATCATGCTTTAATCTGTTGTTCCTCTATTTCTGATCAGCCAATATGGAGAGTAATTTGGCTCACCAGATCGACTTCAGGTAGAATCAGAGTGCCGACTATTTCGAATGATTGCAACTCAAATTGTGAGGTCAAAAAGATTGAACCAACACCGCTGAATCCTATGATAAGTTTCTCACAAACAATTTTGGATTGAGAGGCTCTCTATATTTCTTAAATTGAAGAACAATGATCCTTCACTTACCAGAAAGAGAGGTGGACTGTTCGTTACGACTTCAAAATCTTCTTCCTCTTCATTTCTCGACCAGGCAGCGTCAAAATTCAAAGACTACGTCGACTTAGATAAAGAGAGCACGACACTTTTTACCATTTTATCGTGATTGTGTGATCAGATGGAAAACGGAAAATTTTGGTAAATCGGCTGTATCATCATTTTTATTCAAACACCTTTTTCAACAGCAACAGAAAGCAATGTCAGATGATGAGGGAGGATATGAGGGAGGAGGTGGTGAGGGAGGAATGATGGAGTATGAGGATGAGGTTGTTGAAGAAGGCGCCGAGATGGAAGAGGAAGAACAACGTGTGGATGATTCGCAAGTCTTAGGTCTGGAAGAATCAGATCAAATTATAGCACGTGGTGGAGAAAACAAGGAGAGGAAGACATCAAGATATATGACAAAGTATGAGCGAGCAAGAGTTTTAGGTACAAGGGCATTACAGATTAGGTGGGTGATATTGTCCATATGTTTCCTGATAATATAGTATGAACGCCCCGGTGATGGTTGAGTTACAAGGCGAGACAGACCCACTCCAAATTGCAATCAAGGAGCTCAGAGACAAGAAGATTCCACTCATCATCAGAAGGTATATTCGGTTCCAAAAATCACCAAATAATTTGATTTCAGGTATCTTCCTGATGATTCTTACGAAGATTGGGCTGTTGATGAATTGGAAATAGACCTACTATAATATCATCATCTCCTTCTTTATTTAATTAATATTACGTCTAATCAATCATTGCCAAATACTCTTTTGGCGCTGCAGAAAATGTTGCAGTTTCAGATATTTACAGATTAATGTTCAAGTTCTTTATTCATCAATGCTGGTCGACTCGTCGAGCGCAGTAAATTCTTGGAAGTACTTGGTCAGAAGATGGATGGCATGGGTAATGTCGGCTGTTCCGCATGTCTCTCTGATACTGTGCATGCTGAGCTGAGGGTTTCCAATATCCACAGTTCTTATTCCAACCCCGCTCGCCAAGATGGGACCGATGGTGCTGCCGCACATGACGTCATTGCGAACCACAAATTCCTGGATGGGGATGTTATTCCTTCTGGCGATTTCTCTAAATATAAACCCAGTCTCTGAGTTTGTCGCATAACGCTGGTTGACGTTCGTCTTAATCCTGATAGTTTTAATTTCACATTGTATTGATGGAGTCATTCTTACACTGTTCCCTTGTGTAATTGTGGCTTGTGCTGCTTCTCATGCTTTGATCTGTACATAGGTGAGTATTTGTTGAGATGTCATAGTGTCTTACGGGTAGTTGGGGTGGATGGCGTGTGCCATATCAGCAGATACGAGGAAGCTCTTCCTTATGCTGGGCTCCACAAGTTGTGGTGGGTTCAGCCTTCTGAATATCTCACTCATTATGGGCCCTCCTGCTCCTTGTGCACTGTCGCTTCCAACCTTTATTCCGTCATTATCATTCTTTCATATCATCACATTACCTCTTCATGATCAAAGAGTGTAATTCCCACTACGTTCTTCTCTTCGCTGAGAACCTTTTCGTCCTTGCAGAATTCTAATAAAGACTATTCACTCATCAGTCTCATCTCTGAATCATCATCCTCACTTGCAAAGCACAGAAAGACATTCCGAGGTTGTCGAGTCTTCCTGAGAAGATAAATTCGTTGTATAGTCCTCCAAGTGTGGCCTTCTGTGTGTCACACAGGTGGATCTCGTATTCTCTAATGTCGCTAGAGGGCACTCCCAATTCCTTAGAGATCAAGTCCAATAACACTTTCTCTGCATTCTCTTCACCTCCCAATTCACTGCAAAAATGTTAACACATATAGAGGTGGAATGTGTAAAAAGAACTCGTGTGGCTTTGCCGCACCCAAAACAAATATTATGTTTCGTGATTTGTTTGCTTTTGAATTTTATTATATAAAAGACATCACAAAGTTCTATGTAACATGATCTCCTCGCCACAAATAAATACACTTTTAGTACACTGAATTTATCATACCTCATGACAGTGGTAGAGAGAATGGGCAACAGTTGATCCTGCTTGTTGAACTCCAATTTGTTACCACTGTCTCTGTCCAAGTGTACGGCGAGTGTGGGGATACGCAGTATGGGTCGATTTATATGCAATAATCTTCCTTGGTATCTGTCTCCTTCCTTCACTATAACTCTTCCTGCAAGTCCCAGATCTCTATCAAACCAAGTGGTCCAGAGTCCTCCTCCATATGGTGCCACATTCAATTGGTTGTAACCTGAATTAGTCACTCACACTGTTGTCAAATAGACTCTCACCTTCGTTCTTGGACACGGGATTGGGCTTGATTTGGAGACTGCAAGAGTCTGTATGTGCGCCGATGAGACTGACACCGTTACCAGCTTGCTGCAGAAAGGTCAGCTGATCATTGATGAACAAAGACTTACCCAACGTCCACCCAATACAAAAGCAGCGATGGTACTCTGGTTACGAGTGAAGTAGTATCTTCCTTTGGGTTGAAGATTCCAGACTTCAGTCTCCTTCAATTGCTGAAATCCAGCATCATTCAACTGTTTCTTGACAGTGTCAACAGCGTGATATGCAGTTGGAGAGCTGTTCAAGAAATCAACAAATTTCTGTGCCCAGGGGAGGTATTTATCCTGCCTGAATCAATTACAATCATGAGAAGATGAGATGATACCGCTTCAGAAGACATCTTCACAAATGATCTCGAAAAATTGGTGTTAATTCTTGGGCAAGGCCTCAAATGTGTTCGCAACAAGGTGCCACGCATGCAATTGGCCTTTTTTTCAGTTTCAGCAGAGCGTAAGTGAATCAGACTTACGTATGCTGATGGAATGTTCGATCATCAGCGGTTGAACGATGAAAGAGGAGCTCCTCCCGATCAACTTTCACATTATCATAAATCGACCTCCCTCTCCTATTGAAGAGGTTTGTCATGATCATCATAACCCATTGATGACTCATATTCATGTTTTGACACTAGCAGGAGAGCTTCGAGGATTTTCAATACAGAACTCAATTCAAACCATTAGCTGTCCAGAAAAAACCAGATCAGAGCCAAATTGACGTTAATCACGAACAGAAGCAACAACAAGCAACGACCAACAAGCAACAACATCCAAAAGAAAAAGAAGATGAACCCAGAAGGTCGAAGCGTGTGAGGATCGAACTAAAATCACCAAACAAAACACCAGAGGTCACACAGAGCCCAACAAAAGGAACTGCTAAAGCCAAGAAACGCCCCCCACAACTTGATATAGAAGGAGAGAACAATAATACCTCGATACCTCCAGTGAGTCCAAAGGATATTGCATCTTCTAAGTCTCATCACCATGATATAGACAATATATGTACTAACGTGATTTCACGGTAACAAATCGTGATTTTCACGTTAAGGCCGACTTTATTTGACACGGTTGCCGCTTTACGTTTCTTTTTTCAGCAGAAATATTTTGAAGAGTATAACGCAGCAAAAGTGAAATGAAGCTGTCCAAATCGACGTTTATGGACATTATTTATTGGCGCAGGAGGGCACAACTCTTTGGGCGAAGATACCGACTTGGCCGTGGTGGCCAGGAATGGTAAATATATTATCCAACATTAAATTTTTTCAAATTCAATATTACCGTCAATACATGATCAATGTTTCGCGTATGTCTGCAGAAGATTTCAAGTTTCGTCTGTCCGTACATGAAAAAGCCAGTCAAAAAGTCATCTTTCATGACATGACCGATATCTAATTATGGGTAGGTAGTCCCAATGAACCACCCTGATATCCCTCCCTCCCTATTAAAATCCAAAAAAAAGGCACAGAGTCATGCACTGGTCAGATTCTTTGGATCCGAAGACTAGTGAGTTCACTTTGTTTTGTACAAAAATCATATTCGCTTGGCTATCTAAATTCTCTATTTGCGGATGATCACTTGCAAACGGGCTCTGCACCACTGTATTATATGATGTTGTATTATATGATGTGAAGACAAAGATGTATCTCATGCGGGAGCTTTGAAATAAATATTTATGGACGACAGCTCTTGGGTAGAACCGAAAAACATCAGTCACCCTCTGTCGACCGATTTTTTAAAGAGGTATGACCCTTCACAACCTTTATTTGTCTTGGCTGTGGAGATGGCTGTGTCACATTGTGACCCAAAAGAGAAGGTATGTTATTATATTCATAAATATCTTGGCTTTTATTTGTTGATATTCGAGAATTCTGCAGACAAATTCGCATTTTTCAGTCCTTCATGTGGGATCTACAACGGTGTATTTCTTCGATCCATTAACATTAAAGAATATTATTTTAATAATGACACGTTTCAGGCCGAGTTGCAGGCGTTAATAGACGAGGCCCACTGCTCCGTCTGTGGTAAAGCAGACGACGATGAGAACATGCTCTTGTGCGATCAATGTGATAGAGGATACCACCTTTATTGTTTAGATCCCCCATTAACTAGCATCCCGACAGAATCACAGTGGTTGTGCCCGATATGTAAAAGTATGGTTTTATTGCAGTGAATCTTATAAATGAAAAATGAGATGCTATGGTACAAACAAAATACACTGCGGCTCCGCCGTAACGGATTACACACAAATACTGCGGCTCTATAGACGACGTATCACATTTTCCCACAGAACCTAAAGATATCTTCATGACTCTTCTTCAGAAAATCCCTCCGTGAGAGGTGCCGGAATGGTTGGTTTGGACAACACGGGGTCCTCGTGCTTCATGAACAGCGTGATCCAGTCTCTTTATTCTCTGGAGCATTTCAGAGAGGGGATACTGTCCATTCCCACAGACGAAAACCAACTCATATTGACTGTGCAGTCTATCATTGCATCTATACAGAGAGGTATATGTTCAATATTGCTTTTGTGCTCAACAATCAAAATGTTATAATCAATAGTTTATTCACAATATGATATGGTGTAAAGTGCCACAACTATGACTTCACCTCTAGTACTTTTTCAACACTGAGAGCCGCAGCACGAAAAATTATTAAACATCATTAATCTTTACAGGAAAAAAGGTTGATCTGCACATGTTGCTGCTGTTGAAAGAGGCGTCAGGAAATTCTCTGGACGCGAAATACCACAAGAACGAACACCAAGACATGAACGAGTACCTCACATATATACTAGATTATATATCAGAATACAACGATGATGACACCACCGTAAGTATTCTTAACATGGGTTTTTGCGGCTTCTATGCATGCATAGAAGAACCTATCTATTCCTGTGTTAAAATCAAATGTAGACGCTGACAATTGTAGTCTGTGGTACAATCATCATTTGATGGAACACTTCACAAGACCAGAAAATGCCCTCAAGGACACGAGTACCACAGTGACGAAGTGTTCAGAACACTGACACTGCCCTTTCCACCAACAGTGAGTGGAAGAACAACATCCATAGTAATGTTACCAGGGAAATGTGATCAAGTTAGAAGACATGTTGAAAAACACGATGGAGGAGACACTCAATTGGTAGATAAACATCACACAAACAGACAATAGACTGAACGAGACAGCCGTTGTGAGAAATGTGGAGGAAAGGAAGACGTGTTATTCACACAGAGTACGAGGATAGGTACATATCCAAAGGGGCTCATCATCCAATTGGGGAGGTTCGCGAGTGTCGTAAGGGAGGAGATGTGGTGGTCCAACAAGATACACAATCAAGTGATATATCCAATAACGGGTTTAGAATTATCATTCATCAGTCACAACCAAGATGCGCACCCTGTCTACGATCTGGTCGCTGTTGCGGTGAGTATCTTGATGCTTGTATGTTTTAAAATTTACGTACCATAGAATCACAAAGGAAATACTCAAGGAGGACATTATTGGTGTCAGTGTAAGATTGGAGAGGAGTGGTACAGCATGGATGACAGCATTGTCACAAAGTCATCAGAGGTTTGTGTTGTATGTGCACATGATGCGATGCTGAACAGCACATAGATACAATCACCATTCGCGTACATGTTGTTTTATCAATTGAGGACATCATGAAGCACCAATGTAATTTATAAACGGTCCCTCAACGAAATGTGGCGGGATCTTGTCACTTGCACAATATGAAAACAGACTCTTTATTCCTTTATTCACCAAGGGGCACTCTTGCTCTGAGATGAGAAGCCATCTGTTGGTGTGTGTCTTGGTCTTGCATTCTCTCCAACGAAATGATGTTGTTAGAAGAGGTAGTGGGGTTCACTCCCTCGTTGATCACTCCTAAGGTCGCGAGACGTTCAGCGCTGACAGAGACGGGTCCACTTCTCCGGGCAGGCTGTGCTGTCTTAATGCGTGCTCTGACACAACATTTATATCGGGCTCTGCCCTCCAAGACTGTTTGAAGACTCTCACCTTGATCTTCCAAATTTGGTTGGCGTACTGCTTCACACTTCGGTCCGAGCTGAATTTACCCGACCCAGCCGTGTTCATGATTGATTTCTTATTCCACAGTGACGGGATCTTGTAGGCAGCGTCCACCTCTTCTTGCGCTTCTATATAGCTGGGGAAATCTACGCTCAGAAGGTAGTGGTCATTGCCGTGTCGGACGGAATTCAAGAGCCGCGAGAAGTCGTGAGCGCCAAAGTCGCCTCTCTCGATCGTATAGAGGACGTTGTCGAAGCGGATATCGCTTATAAATTCGCCGTTCCTGGTAGTGTGAGATCTTTAAAGGCACTTGTCTTTTGGTGAAATTTTGGCAAAGCAACATTTTATGATGCCAAACATGATGCAAAATAATTTTTCATTCGTCCATACCTCACGGAGTTTCTTCTCGATTGAACATCATAAGATCTCGTTCCGAAGGTGAAGATGTTGGCTTCGCCGATCTCCTTGGCCAGCTCCAAGATGGCTCCGTCCATCGTGCCCACAATGAGACATCCGTTCATCGCGAATTTTATGGCGGAGGTGCCGCAGGCCTCTGTTCCTGCGGTCGAAATGTGTTGAGAGATGTCGGCGGCAGGGATGATGAGTTCCGCGACGGAGACGCAATAGTTGGGGATAAATACAACTTTCAGTAGTTCTCCAACAGACTTGTCTGCGTTGACCACCACGGATACGTTGTTGATGAGCTGAATGATCATCTTGCCGATCTCGTAGTTGGGTGCAGCTTTTCCGGCAAAAATGACTACACGAGGTGTGACTCTTCGCTTCTCTTCGGGGGACATGTGCTTTATGCTATTGTATCTGTGTATCACGCTGTACATTGTAAGTGATCAGGTAAGTATGGAGATAGTGTTGGATGGCTTTGACTTATTCTGTGCGAAATTTATTTTATGCCTGCAAAGCTGCAATGAACATCGTGGCTCATAACTACATCAGCTCCTCTTTCATAGCATTTTTTACTGCCCAGAAGATTATAATTACTCACTAGAAGATATTGAGAAGCTGTCTCTTATATTCGTGGACTCTCTTGATGTGTACATCAAATAATGAATCCACTGATATCTTTATGCCAAGATGTGCATCAATGTAGTTGGCGAGTCTCTCCTTGTTGATCTGTATACATCATTACATCACAAGCATGCGGCATTGCAGTAATAAAATAGCAAAAAAACGCTTCAGTACCTGCTTTGCGAGGGACCACTGCTTCTGTAGAGATCCGACATCTGATTGTCTCGCCAGATCTGAGATGATCTCAAAGTTTAGAATCCAACTCGAAGTCCTCAACCACTTCGTGATGAGAGTGGACATCTCGTTGTTTGCTTTGAGCAGCCATCTTCGCGGCGTGACGCCGTTTGTGATGCTGAGGAATCTTTCCGGCCATAATTTGAAGAAATCGGGAAATACCTTTTGTAATGAGCCCGAATTTATGGTGTGCGTAAACATGATGCGTTTACAACCCGAATCAAAAATAAAATGATAAAATTGATTTTCTTGTAAACAGAGAATGGAACTATTATAAAGGATACAATTAAATAAAGATGTGACATACCTCAGTTCTGATCATCTCCGAATGGATCTCCGCGACGCCATTTACATGATGCGAGATGATGATGGCCAAGTTTGCCATCCTGATCTGTTTCTCGACTCCTTCTTCAATGATGGACATATGAGTCAATTTTCCCTGATCATTGGGCCATTTGCGCGCGACGAGTCCCAAGAAATGGTGGTTGATCTCGTATATCAACTGCATGTGCCTTGGAAGAACCTGGAATTTTTATTATTTTTATTGTGGATGTCATGCACAGACAAAATCACACTCGAAATCAAAGAATTTTTTGCATCATTTTAAGGTGTAATAGTGCCTGCAGCAGAGCTCACATCAAGCCTCAACACTTAGATTTTGTTGGATGAGAGACAACTGCACCAACTTTACATCATCAAAGAAAAAACTCACTCTGTCCATGAGGTCCACGGACCATTTCTCCAAAGTATCTCGCTGCACCGAATGATTGGTGAAGGAAAATATCTTTGATATGAGTGTATAAGACTCTTCATATGACAGTCCCTCCACATCCATCAATATCCTCAACAGCTCGATCGCGGCCAGTGTTGGGTGCGTGTCGTTGAGCTGTATAGACACTAGATCTGGTAGATCTGTCAGCTGTCTTTTACTCTCGCGGAATCTCCTGAGTAGATCTTGTATGGTTGCAGACACCATGAAGTATTGTTGTTTGAGGCGTAGTTCTTTTCCACCAGGATAAGAGTCGTTCGGGTATAAAACTGCCGTGATTCGGTCGGATGTGCTGCGGTCACCCAGACTGTCATATAGATCTCCGCTGTTGAAGACTTCCAGGTCAAACTCTTTTGAAGGTTGCGCGCTCCATAATCGCAGATTCAAGGTGTTGTAGGTGGCGAAACCTGGGATGGGGGTGTCATATGCCACGGCTAATATTTTTTGTTTGGGGTACCAGACCGTCTATATTCATCAGAATTTATTTTCAAGTTGGTGGTGAGTATATTTTTGTCAAAAATCATGCACAGGTAATTTTTCAGGAGCTTGTGTTGAAATAAATAACAATTCAAGTCTGAAGGAAAGTCACAGATGATCACGTGATGAAAATTCAAAATATTGTATGCCAATACAATTAAAAACTCACGTGGTTCTTGCCGTCGATGATCTCCACTTTGCAATATCCATAGAAGTGTATTGGGTACATAATGTCAAGTCTCTCCACCTGTTCACCGTTAACCCTTTCACTCGGAAAAAAAGTCTAAAATACATAAATAAACATAAATAAATACCTCCCATGGGTTTCCATTCTCAAGCCAATAGTCAGGGAATTCAAGCTGAGCGCCGTTCTTGATCTTCTGGTAAAACATGCCGTATTTATACCGAAGTCCATAACCCCAAGCGGGGTAGTCCATTGTCGCCATTGAATCGATGAAGCATGCGGCTAATCTGCCCAATCCGCTGTAGCCCAAACCGGCATCAGCTTCTTGTTCATATAGATCCTCTAAGACATAACCGAGGTTGTTCATGGCTGCGCCGAAATTCTCTTCGAGCCCGAGATTGATGATTGCATTCTGTAATGATCTGCCAACAAGGTATTCCATGGACAGATATGCGACCCTCTTTACTCCACTTTTCTTAAAAAATAATTGTGTGTCCTTCCACCTCTCAATCAAACGGTCACGCACACTTGCATTTTTAGAAAATTGTCGATTATTTCATCAATCACCTCATCGCAAGAGCTCGATAAGCGCCCATACTGTTGATGTTACCTCTATAACGCGCTAATGTATATTCCACGTGGTGAACAAAGAACTTCTCGATGGATTTGACATCTAGATATGTTAATTATTGTTGACGAAAATGTGTGGAACCTTCTGGAAGATATGAAGCTAAAAGGGCCCATAGTATTCCTATTCTCTGCTCCTCTTGGGCATCCCTTTGAGATTCAATTGGTCGTCGCGTAGATCTGAATTCCTCATCAAATGCTCGACCATTTTGGCTGAAAGAATATCAGTGACAACTTTTGAGCTCTCTCTTACCCTTTCCTCCCGTATGCGTCCATCTTCAATTATGCAACATCAAAATTTGCCAGAAAAAGAGGGAGACTCCTGCCGGAAGAATGCATCACTTGATTTTTCCGCCACTGAGCGACGATGTCAAAAACAAGTCTGCTACAGGAATCGAACCCCTGCTGACATGTGGGTTTCGCCTGTCATGATCATACTTCTACAACAAATTGTTTCAATCGAATACAACTAGATCTCTGAAGCTCTTATCTTGTATCTGAGTATCGTCCTCTCGAAGATTTGTGGATACACCGAGTAGTGGCACAAGTCAATTATCAGGTTATTCGATTTTGTGTACACAGAACTCGCATCTGCTGCAACAATCTTCAGCTTTATCGACATAAAACATTGGTTCATACGAACACGTCGTTTCATAATGTGATTGAATCAAGGTGGTAAACAGGGACTCTGGAAGTTCTTTGGCTCTGAAGACTTACTTTATTTTTTCTTCCTGTTCTTCATGTAAAGAGATCTGTAGGTCATGATGTTTCACGATCAGTGCACAATCCATCTCCAGATGAGCCAGTAAAATTCAATAATATTATACTTCATCAGTTGTGGATTCTATTTGTTCGGATTTTCTATATTTGGAACAAAAATAGAACTGCCCATGTCAAATTTCCTTCCCATGACATCATTAAGATATCGTAACTTTATGTACACCGGGTAATTAATGTCGACAAAGACCACAGTATTCCTGGTAATAATCTATTTCTTTTGTAGAAAGTCGACACAAAAAATCGCTCAATTTGTCATTCGCGCCATAGCATGGCAACATCTGCACCTTCCTCCGAACCGACAAATGAAGCGCCGGCTCAGGCGCCACAACCACCTGCGCACAATCTCATCACTCTAGATGATGACACACCCGCAGCTTCCACAGGGAGTAACAATAAGAGGACGATTCTGCAGATCGATGAAGAGGACGAAGTAACGACGAGCAAACGTCCAAGGTCAGACACAAGTAGTGATGATACTCTTAAAAATCTTGTATATACCATGTCCTCCGAGGTGATGATCATAATACACTTGATTTTTTTCTGATTATTTACCAGTTAAGCATGATCAGACAGAGAGCAGAGTATGAGACCGATAGAAGAAAGAAGATCGAGAGGAAATTTAATGAGCTTTCCGCCTTTGCATTGAAGCAAAACGAAACCATCTTACAATTAACTTCTCAGATCCAAGCCACAGTCCATCGCGAAGTCTTTAGCCAGATGGCACAAGTACAACATCAATTCATGCAGAATGTCCAATCACAGATCCAACAACATCAGCAACAAACTTCACAACAAATACAATCACAGATACAACAGCAGATGAGTATGTCAACCCCAATTGTTGCATATCTCAAGCCAGGTGAGACTTCCATTATCCCCTTTACTTTCTCACAAAGAAACAGGAGCAGATAAGGTCGTCATGTTGGGATCACCCTACACAACCACAGGCGCTGCAGCGACAGAAATTCCAAAAGCTTCAACGGCAAGACCCGCGACAGCCACTCCTCCCGCCAAAAGCACCCTCACTGCCAAGCAGCAGATACAAAACAAAATTAAAGCGCAGTCTCAGCCTCTTTCACCCACCCCACAGGTGGTACCGAAACAGACGAAAGTCCAATCAAACACAAAAGAAACCCCTTCTAAAAGTAAATCCTCGATTTAATTTCAATTCTAAACAATAAAGGTGCACCAGCCCACAAGAACAGGAAGAACGGTGGGCACAATAAAGACGACAGTGACAGCGACAGTGATTATGAGGGAGGCAGCACCGTCGCACCAGAAAGCAACACCAACAAACTACTTCTACAGACAAAGATTATGGAGAAGAGGAGACAAGAGGCCGAAAGAAAACAAGAAGCAAAACCAGAACCACCGCCACAAGACAAGACACAAGAATCGAATACCAACGCTGAGCCAGAAGAGGACAACCTACTCTCTGCCTACGTCAAAGGCCTCCTGGGTTGAAGAATACAACTACACACTCTTGTAGAATGTTCATTGTTACATCTTAAAAGTCACCGGCCTTCTTCTTGATGATTCGGTTGGTGAAGATTGACTTCCACTCGTTTCTTAAGAGTCCGTAAGGCAGTACTGCCTCCAGTGTGTCTCTGGTGAGGAGGGGTGATTCTTCCAAGAACTAGTTTATTTTTAGTGTTTCTCAGACTTGAAATCATTCAAACGGATAGAACGTTTTGAAGACTCACCAGGTCCATGAAGATCAAGACAGAAGGCAAGTCTACAGGGCGTGTCTTATCGTGTGTGTTTCCGGTGTTGCGTGCTAATCTCAACAACAATACGGAGGCCACCTGTTCATCAGTTGGTTATGTTCACGTTTCAATCATTTTCGGCTCTTGGAGGATCATGAAGATGACGTTACCTCTGCGAATGTCTTGAGCTGGTTGGTGATCTCACGCTCATCAGCGTTGGTGGTGTTCAAAGCTTTGAAGCTCAGAATCAAAAAGTTGATCGATTTGGCCAAAGTGTGAACATTGTTCGTGTGAGCTGCATTTGATCAGATCGTGTCGATTAGACAATGTAAATTTTACGCACCCTCGATGACAGCCTTGTACTCTGCTTCTCTCCACATGTTGCTGGAGAATGAGGCAGCATACATGTAAGGCAACAAGTCCAACAATGGAGCATCGGAGGACCCGATGGCCTTCTGAAGGATCTTCTTCAGGGCTTGGTCTGCGGCTCCGACTTTAATTCCACAGTCATATGCGAGAGAGTCTATCGGCAGAAACTCTGGCGTCATGAAGGTGTTTGTGCGGTATTCCTACATCATTCAGAGATGACACAGACACGCATGTCTATATTTTCACCTTGAAGCTGCCGTGTACGACAGAGTAGATGTGGGGGATGTTCTCCTGTGATACCCATCTCAGGGCCTCGTGGAGCAATTCGCGGAAGCTGAGCGCGTTACCGATGGCGACGGATCTGGCAATGAATCCGTCCGCATCCTTCAACTTGCGAAGGGCCTCGTTGGCGGCGTTCTCGGTGACGTATGTCTTTTGGAGCTCGTCTAACATCATTCTGTTTAATGATACATAGTCCTGTTGTTTTTCAGTGAAAAACTCGTCTTTGTTGTTTGCACGGCTCTAGACAAACAAAACACTGTCACAATCCTTTAGGAGGATGTCTGAACAGTGTCTGAGACACTTGACTGATGTATATTGTAAAAGTCGGATTCTTCACTTGTGATGCAACGCACTACACCTCTGAAAAAAATTTAGTTGCACTGACCTTGATTCCGTTGACTCCGGCGAGGATGAACTTGAGGACTTCTCTCTCAATTAATTTGATTCCGTAAGGTCCGACAAGGTTGGCCAGACTCTTGAATTCGTTCAAGTCAGCATAGAGTTGTGCGTGGAATGAGACGCCTGTAAGTTCATGAATTTAAATTTTATTAAAGTTTTAAATCTTGCGAAATTTCACTGAATTTTTCAAAATTTCATTTGCCTGACGTAGAATATTTCATTGCTAAGGTAACGACAAGAATGCTATATATAGAACAGTAGACCAAAAAATCGTTTCGTTACCTGGCTTAGAGATAAAACATTTTCTGTTGGGAGAGTAGATGATTCCGGGTGTGGCGAGTTTCTTGCACACAAAATCACCGTACCATTGTACATACGATCCGATCAAACTTCCATTGAATTTGACATCAGCCTCGTCTATATCGACCCAGTCCAAATTTCCGGATTTTTTCAAGGCACTGTGATTGAGTTAAAAAAATATAAATCGAATGTTTCTGGGTGGAAAAATATATTTGTTGATGAAATTCTTACGGGATGTATGTCTCTGCAAGCATCACCTCGCGTAGCAACTCATCAATGTCTAAATCGACTGCGCCTGTCAGTCGCATGTCTCACATGAATACATACGGTAGTTCTCGACCAGCTTCAACGCGGATGCGTACGCATTTATAGATGCTTCCAACAATGATGGTCTCTGAATGATCCTCTCAATGTGCTTGTCGATCTCCGCCTCGATGATTGCGTTGCTCCTGACGTGCTTGCGGAATGCGTCTTGGATTTTCTCGCGCAGAAATTCTTTGGGAGAGTATTGGCTGTTGTAGACGCCGATGGTGTCAAATTGGTTCAATGCGCTGCAAAGGCTCCATGCAGTCAGTTCTATCGTGCGGAGTCCCTCTTGTTCGCCTGGGAATATTGAGCATTTGATCGTTTGTGTAACTCTACTGTAAAAAAATGTACTTTAGCAACAATATCCTTTTCTCTGGACATTTTGTGGCGCAGGGCGCCACTAGAATGAGATAGAGATGCACATAATACGTAATAAATCTATACCACAACACCATTCTTTTCATTAGTTAGAGTTTGTAGCATTGAATGCAATTTCACTTCAAAAATAAATATTTGCTAAACACCGGCTGCAGACTGCCATGACACAAATAAATAATCACTAAACCTTAAACCCACCTCTTCTCCTGTATTCGCTCTCAGATCCTGGCTGCTGTGGTGGCACAAAATCCTTGGGAAATTTATATCCAGGTTGTTGTTGCAACAACCTCCAAGAAGAGTTTGTCTCCGTCAATTGATGTGTTAAAGCGACGAACGCTTTGGCCACTTGGCTGATGAGCTCCACGATGCGGTTAGACACATCATCAAGACTCTTTTCCACCATGGACATGCTGCCGGTGCCGACATCATTAAACTATCTCAGTCAGAAACGATTAAAACATTGTGGTCATATGTCTACCGAGATTTTTGTTGACTGAGACGCATAGACATGGTTTATATTTCTAAATAAACGATCCAGCAGATTGAAACATCACCTCCTCAGAGTTGTATTTGTTGACGCCGTTGGGGAATTCGCTGCACATCTTAACCAAAGACATGCAGTGCAGAGGCGCAGCGCTCATAGCTCTCAAGACGTGGTCCTGAACGGCTTCCTTATACTGCCACATCACGGACAGATTCGAATAATCCTCCAAGATCTGGTCGAATTCGTCGATGAATCTCGTGTGAGTTATGATGAGCGAGAATCTGTTGATGCCGGTGGAGACTCTATTTGGGGGTGCTGAAGAGGCGTTAGAGGACAAAAACGCCTCCACTCTAAACCAATTCAACCGCGTGACCTGCACATTGTTACATTTTTGATTTTTCATTGAGTTTTGAAGGTTGAAATAACTACTCGTAAAGAACAAACCTTAAAGTTGGAATCGACAGTTGCATTGGAGATGTCGCTCTTAATGGACTGACAAACGGCCTCCAAGACAGGTCCTAGCAATGACATGAACGTCTGGTCAGTAGACTCATTCAATTGTCTGCTGTGACATCCTCTTAAATATTCCACATAGTAATTTTGAATGTCACGCTTGTGTTCTTTTGCCAGATTTCTGAGCTTGTCGACGATGCTCACAATTTCGGTGATCTTCAGATCTCTGAACTCGTCCTCTGTCACGGCTTTCTTCAGAAATTTTGGTGTGGGAAGGGCCTTCATATGTCTGAAATACCAGTGGATCTCCTCAGATGCCATGCTAAGTCCGTTCAACAGCATCTGCGAATCTTTAACTTGCGTCGCGCAGATGCTGAGCAATATAACTCAATATTGAGATGGAGATGCGCGAGAATAAATTATTCTGACCAAGAACTTGGGGCCCATCAGTCCAGGCTCGTCTTCAAAGAGTCTTAACAAAGAGGCCAACTCTTGTCTGACATATATTCTATGCTCCTTGTGCTTCGCGATGGATTTTGCTGTCTCTGGGAAAGCTTCTCTGTTGGTTTTAGTGTTTGCAATCTTTTTAGACACGACATTTGTTTCTGTTTCAATTTTGAAAAAAACTTTTGGCGCGAAATCTCGCTATCACAAAACTTACTTGAGAGCCTTCTTCTTGTCTTTCAAGTTAGCAGTCTTGCTCTTGTAACTCTCGAATAATGTCTGGTACAATGGGTGCAGGCCGATGTTCTGCGTTCATCAACATATTTATTGTCTTTCACACTTACAAATCCATCAGAGAGGTTATGCGCCCAGCCTTCTGACAATGCAAACTTCAATAACTCGAGGGAACCTGGTTGTGCTAAGGCCTCGGGGCACGATAAGTATCCGTACAATATCCATAATGGCATCTTCTTGTTGTACAACAATTGTAGATGGAACTAGAATTATTAATTTAATTTATTGTCGAAATATTTTTTGTGCTTTACAACAGTCTTTGTGTATTTACGTTCTATTTTTAGAAGTAAAAAGAAAGATGTCTCAGTACCTTATCAATGACGGGCTTTGAGATATCTTCTGGCTTCAGAATGATGTTCAAAGAGCTGCTCTCTCTCAATTGGGAGACGGTTCTGCTCTGCGGGTATATTTTGGCCAGGCTGAGTAAGGCCTTTGACAGAGGCCCGTGCAGACCCTTCATATCCTCTTGCATGATCTTTAGGACATCACCGCCGATCGCGTTTAAAAAGGAGGACAATCTGTGAAAATCAGTTTGGAAGTATGAGATGTTTGATTTGTGATGATTATATCTCGAAATAATGTGACTGTTAAAGAGAGCCCGACATCAATCTGTTGCCGCGCAAAAGGTCTTTTTCAACCAGAGATGTCGAATCGATTCAAAGAATGAATTGCAATGATCCTTACGTGACCATATCTGGATCCTGTGGGAGTCTATTGAGCAATAAAGCTCTATTATAACCCGCAGAAGCCACCTTTGCCTCTTCAAAATTGGCCACGGCCAAGACGACCCTCGCGTATAAAGAAAGAACGTCCAAAAAATGTGAGGTAGTGAGAGGATTATCTTCCAACTGGAATGTGTGAGAACAGGAATAGAGGATGTCTTCCACCTTGAAATCGGTAATGTTATTCGCGCCCTGTAAGACACCGATTGCGGAACGTGTGAATTTATATGCATCGACCAAAGCGAAATAGACCGGTTCTAATTGATCAGTAACCACCTTGCACTTGCTCACAAAGACTTCATAACTTGGTGACTGTAATATACATCAACTTCCATCCGCAGTTCCGCACTCACCTTCTCGACTGCATTGGCATCATACTCTGGAAATTTTTTGACCAAAGCAGCTCTTAACTTTGTGAATTCATCTCCAAACAACAGAGGTTTGGTTGTATTGAGGACAACTCTTCTTCCAAATGCTAATCTCTGTAGAGCGCCCTCTCCATATTCTTTCAGGATTAAGAGGTTCTCAGGTAGCTTTGTCATCTTGTGGACGATTGGTTGCGTCGGATCTGTCCTTATTGCCTCTTTTATTTTTTTTATCCGAGCGTAAGTCCGCCAAAAACACTGCTGCTTCAATTCTTGCTGGATTATTCATTCATAGAGGTCAGTCATGCACTGTGCGCAGACATTCCCCTGATGCAGCCTCGTTTGAACCGATGTTACAGGCCATAGTATATATGCCCTGCAGAGCTTGGATATTGAATCTTATTTTCTGTGTTTTCTTGTGGTGAGAACACGGTTATTACCGCGAACCTTTCACACTCGGCCTCGCAGGCAGGACGGCTTGTTCGTGTCGCTCATCAGGAAATTATGATTATTGTTGACATGGAGAAACACCAAATCGAATTACGATGCTCTTTATTCACAAGTCTCTTTAAGATCGTACCATCTAGTTGCTTCCTCCTCTAAACACATACTGATCACCGAGCGCATTGCGGCTTCCATCCGAGTTCATGGCCATGTTGGCCTTGTCCTGGACATCCACAGCTCTCATGACACCGAACCAAGAGTATCTCTCCACCCAGCTCTGGGCGTTCAGCCAGTTGGTGGTGTCGCTCATAAAGTTGGAGACGTCAGAGGAAGACACCTGCCAGCCGCGGGAGCTGAAGTCAGTGTCACAGAATTCAGTGACCCAGACGGGGAGTCCGAAGGTGTTGTAGTAGTTCTGAACGTTAGCCTTGAATGCGTTGGAATCGGTGGTGTACATGTGGACGGGCACGAAAGAAAACTATTTTAATCAGAAACGATTTCTTTTCTTGTGAAAATTTCACCTTGCATGTTGGGCATTGAGACTTGACACCAGCGAGGTATTGCTGCAGCCATCCCATGTTATAGCTCATTGCGGGTGTACCGACTCTGGCGTTCCACTTGCTCCCTCTCTGCGCGATAGCTTGGAACACTTGAAGGGTGATACCGATGGCGGTATTGACGTCCACAGCGTAAGCATAGGGAGGGTAGTTAAGATCTGGCCTGCGGAGATATCAGAGATCTCTCAAATTAAGAATAGACTCACTCGTTGAACAGCAAGATGTTCTTGACGTTGTCATAGAAACCGCTCTGGATCTTTCCAATAAAGTCGGAAGCGCCGCCCTGGCTGTGCAACATGGGAACCCACTCCAAGTTGGTGTTGCTGATAGCCAATGGAGAGAAATCGGAGGACCAAGTGTAGATCCAGCTGATCTTCCCTTGGGCCCATGGGCCCAGAGAGGGGTTTGTTCCGTCTCCAAACTGGTTAATGGGCCAGGCGAGACCGGCCTTGGAGGACAGGACAGGCGCGGGCGAGGGGTTTATGACCACGCTTCCAGAGCCGGTAGAGGCCAACTGTGCTACTCCTCCGAAGCTGCAGGCGCTGGATCCTTGGTAAGAGAACTGCTGGTAGTAGAGGTTCATGGCGTAAGACAACTGCTCCGCGGCATTGCAGCTGGAGTACGAACCGCCACTGTTGATGCTGTTACACATGGAGGGGTAAGAAGAGCACAACCAGCTTCTGGCGCCAGAAAGTGCGCTGGAGCTCAAAGCGGCGGGATTCTGAGAAGTAGTGCGGCAGGTGAGGCTGACGAACATGGCCGTGCAGTTGACACCGGTAGCAACAGATGAAGATGATCCGCTGCTGCTTGATGAGTCTCCGCTGTTGATCTGTGCGATTCCGCCAAAGCTGCAGGCGCTGGCACCTTGTGCCTTGTATTGGTTGTAGTATAAGGACATGGCCCAGGAGAGCTGCTCTACACTGTTGCAAGTTGTGTAAGCTCCACCGTTTGTAATAGACAGACAGAACTGTGGGTAGACGGAGCACAGCCAGTTGCGAGAGCTGGTGACACTGGCGGCGTTCACTTGGGAGGGGTCTGAGGAGGCCGTTCTACAACTAGCCTGAGCGAACATGGCCTGACATTGTGTTGCGGTCGCTGTGGTGGCAGCAGGTGCGGATGTGGCGGCGGGGGTGGTAAGAACACCGATTCCTCCGAAGCTGCAGGCGCTTGATCCTGAGAATGTCAGTTAACATGATCAAGATGTGATGACCCACCTTGTGATTGGAATTGATTGTAGTACAAGTTCATCGCATAGGATAACTGTTCTACAGAGTTACAGCTGGCATAGGTTCCTCCATTGTTGATTGCGGTACAGAGGTTGGGGTAGCTGTTACACAACCAATTTCTCGAGTTGGTCACCGAGTTGGCGTCAATTTGAGTTGGATCCTCGGTGAAGGTTCTGCAGCTCAAGCCTGAGAACATGGTCTGGCAGGCGCTCTGAGCGAAGGCACCGTTAAGGCACACGCTGGCCAAAACTCCCAGAGAAGCGAGGACAGAGAAGGTCTTTGTCATTGTGAAGGTCGAAGCTTTTCTTATATCTATACAAGCCGTTTGAGTGCTACCAAAGTCACCCTCTGTGGCAAATGTGTTTATACAGTGTCCTTAGACGTGGGTGACCTTCTGTGTGTCTCTCCTCTGAAATAATGGATATCAGCTACATGATACCGGCTACATGACTTTGAGACTTGAAACGTTAAAAGATTCGCAAATGAGCGGTGGAATCGCATCTGCCCGATACCGGATGTTATTCTGACAGTTCTCAGAGCCCAGAAAATGTGTCAAAATTTGCCCGAAAACTGACAAACAGTTCTGCACCACCGGTGACTGCTTCTACAACTGAAACACCAGATTTCGAAGGGTTTTCTGGTCGTTTACGCAGTCCGACCTTCACCATGCTCGACAGAACACACCACACGCCGGCAAAACAGCAACAGCCACACGACACGTTTACGACGACGAAATACTTACACGCACACAATGAAAATAACACTACTAGCACTTTTATTTGCGACCTCTGTCTCTGGGTATGGAAAACGAGGTTCTAATGTCACTTGCTGATGGATGCAGATACTTCCAGGGAGTCAACCTCGGAGGATGGTTCGTACTTGAGAGGTTTATAGTCCCAAGCTTCTTCACAGTCACAGGATGGGACGAATGGAGCTACACTAAATATTACAAAGATAGAGGAGATGATTCCGGGCTTCAACGTTTGAGAGATCACTGGGTAAGTCGAATGGTCTTGCACACGACACGTACTAATGAATCATACAGGCCACTTGGATCCAAGAGTCTGACTGGGCCTACATGAAATCAACCGGGATTAATTCGGTCAGAATCCCAATAGGTTACTGGGCCTTGGCCACACAAGCCGATCTCGACTCCCACAATGAGCCTTACATCACAGGACAATGGCCCTTCCTTGTCGAGCAACTCAAGTTGGCCAAGAAGTACGGCATCTCTTGCATCATCGATTTACATGGAGTCCCGGGCTCTCAAAATGGTGAGACAAACCTTTACCAAGTTACGTCAAGGCTAATGAAGCCAGGTTATGACAATTCTGGAAGAATCGGCGATGTCGGATGGGGTTTAGGCGACACGATGGACAGAACCTACGTCTATCTCGAGAAGCTCGCGCAGCTCATCCAAGCCACAGAGAACGACCCAGCCACAAACGGTGAGTTCTGGACATTTCCCGCGCATAAGCGGCCATTCAAATTTCAAAAGCTGAAATTCGTATTCAGGCGCCATTATCGGTCTGGAGCTCCTCAACGAGGCAAACACCTGGATTCTTACCGGTGGAATAAACACACTGAAGCAATACTACCTCAAAGGCTACGACATCGCACGTAAATACTTGGATGTCAACAAGTACTACATCATCATCGAGAGTGGATTCCAGCCTTGGGTGAGTGTCTAAATAATTAAATCTACAGCCTTTCTGAATTCTATAGGAATGGTACGGATTTATGCCTGCACCTCAGTACCAGAATGTCATCTTTGACGCTCACATCTACCAGTGTTTCGATCTTGGTGAGTCCATCATGATCCTAAGGAATGACACTGAAAATACCAGGACAACAGCAAATGAGTTACGAGGCCCATCTCCAGACAGCCTGCGAGCTCGACATTCAGAAGTGGATGGTTCCTCAAACACTTCCCACATTTGTCGGAGAATGGTCCTCATCATTCAAGGTGATTAAACCATCTCGTACCTATTCCATTTTATTGACCGATGTAGATCGACTCTGGCAAAGCTCTCACCGAAGCTTACCCCACCGATGACGAGATCAAGTTCATGAGGGCATTCGTAGCCGCCCAACAGTTTGCTTCTCTTCGCAACCCCTCATATGGTTGGTTCTACTGGACTCTTAAGACTGAAAACAATGCGTCACCCATGTGGAACTACAAACTAGGTATGTCTTATCAACATTTATACAATATTGATCTCGTAAAGGCTATGATAACGGATGGATCACCACCGATATGAATTTGATCCAAAATGCCTGTGCTGGCAGAAACGTTCCCGCAGCACAAAGCATTCCCATGAATTTCTTGGGCACAAACCCCAACACCGCGGTCACTCCCACCCCGAAGACCTCATCTACAACCTCATCTACAACCTCATCTACAATCTCATCTACAACCTCCTCCACAAGTGCGCCAACAACTGACACAACTTCATCGACTACACCGACAATCGCACCAGAAACTACACCGGCGACATCTACGTCATCACCTGCCGCCACCTCTTCCGTTGACGCCGTACCGACATCCACTTTTGTTGTGCAACCATCGAGTGATGTGACACAACCACAACCTTCGACCGAGTCAGATGTACCGACGACGATCAACAGAGCGGCCAACTCTGGAGCGATCCCACAAATTGCCTGGATGCTCACTCTGTGCCTGGCATTTGTCACACTATTTTGAAAATAAATTATTCAAAACTTTTATGTTTGAAAATTTGAAGATTTCGTTTTTGGAAAATTTTTTTACAAATTCGCAATATCGAAATATATTTCAAATTTTAAAAAAAGCCAAGATACAAGTTTCTGTTTATCGTGAGCCTCTGACAGACAAGCTCTCCATCCTTCCTGGGCTAGAATTCATTCTGGAAGAGACCATTCTACCCGATATAGAGGTACCAGGTGACATGGGCGGTGAAGTAAAGGGGAGGTTATTGATCTGCGGCAGTTTCTCTTCTCTTCTTGCCGCTGATGCTGGTCGGGATGTGTGCCTGCTCGCCGGATTACTTCGTGATGGAGATCGGTGAGATGACGATGATGGTGGGCTGTTTCCAAAGTCCAAAGACATGACTTGCACTCTTCCATTAGAGGATGAACTTCTTGCAGAGAGGGGATTGGCAGTGGGTGGAGCTGTTCCGTTAAGCGAGGAGACTGACCCTCTGGACCGGGGAGTCTCAGGCCTTGAACCGCTCAGTGATGCGTTTCCACTCGATGTCGGACGCGCCGGCATCTTGATTCCTCTCTGTGACAGCTCTCGTTCAAGTTCCTCCTTCAGAGCTGGATGCATGGAGGCTAATTGGACCAACCACATCAGTTGTACATTGTTCTTGTGTTTCACATCCAGTAATTTACACTCCTTCTCCAGTGTGGTGATCCCGTTGTTAACTTTCTTTTTGAGTAGTGAGACTTTAGACCTCTGCACCGACTGCAAGTGTTTGGCACTGTCCACTGCCAGTCCGTGGCTCTTGGATCTCAGAGACTCCAACACCTTGATGGACGACTGGCACTGTTCCTCCATCCTGGCTCCTTGCGCCTCTAGATCGGCGACTTCGGCCTCCAGCATCCGCAGCTCCTGGAGCTTGCTCTCGCCTTCCTCTTGTATCGCGCGCAATTTATCCCTGGCAATCTCCCCCTTCTCCGTGTCTTCCGCTGACATCCCTCCTTTGATTTTCTTCTGTCCCAACCGCTGATTCTGTGCGTTGAAATACACCAGCGAACCATGGAGCTTCCTGTTGTCATCTTCGGTCTTGTCGATCTGTACTTGGAGCGTGTCTTTTGCTTTTTGAAGCTCCTCTTTCTCCTGGGCAGCCTTGATGATGTAATAAGCTTGTGACCTCTCTTCTTCTCCCTCCGGATTGATCTGCATCATGATGACTTGGTACTTGTGTTTGAGTTTGTCTATGCGCTCTAAACGCTCGCCGAGCTCCTTCGTTCTGGCGTGGATTTCTTCCTCCAAGAGACGTGATTGGGCGCGTAGAGCGTCCTTGTGAACTTGTATCTCTTGCTTTCGAGCCTCCATGGCACTGCGCAGTTGGAGTTTTCTTGATTCTAAATTGAAAACCTGTTCTCATCAATAAATTGAGGTGAATCATCGCTGAGTCAACTAAACATCATTAAACTGACCTCATCTGCGCGGTGGTATAGAAGATCTCTCAGCCTCTTGACATCCAATCTGACATAGTTCTCTGCGACAAGGAGTTCTCTCTGCTTCTTCTCCAGTGATTTCGCGATCTTCACAGAACTCTCATTCTCCAATGTGATGTCCGTGATTTTCTGCGAAAGACCGCTTTTCCTCTTCCTGTACCCCTCCAGCTTCCTCTTTGAAGTTCTGACATCATCCTCTATCTTCTTGTGTTGATTGTTCAACAACGAATGTTGTTCTGTCCGCTTGTCCAACTCAGCACTCAAGTCTTTGATTCTGGCTGTTAAAACTGCTCGTTCTTCATTTGTTCTCTCTCCTTGTACACGAGATATTTTTCTTTCCAATTGTTGTAGTTGATATTCTTGGTTGTACACCAGCTCCTGCTGCTTGAGAGATTCGCCATCCAATTTTAAAATTTTCGCCTGAAGGTTCTTGTCTGCCGCGCGGTTTCCGTTCAGGTCAGAGATCAAGCTCTGCTCTGCCTGTCTGACTTTGTAATAAGCTTGTGATTCTTCGAAAAGTTGCTCCTGCAGAAGTCGCTGTTCCTTCTCTGCCTTCGCAAGCCGTGCTTCCTCGTTCTTGTAGTACATATTGAGTTGTTTCGCGCGATCTTCTAAATTCTCTGATTTCGAATAATGCGTCTCGAGGTCGTATTTTGTGCGTTCATAACTGACGTGAAGTTTCTCTATGCGCGCCTTCTTCAGTTCTATTTCTTTGTTGAATTTTGAAATCTCCGCTTTCACCTCCTCGTAACTGGACGTTGTTTTTGAGAGTACACCTGATGACGTCATCTTCTATAAATAGATTCATGATATTATCACCTCGAACAGTTTCCAGTTCACTTGCGTACTCCTCTATCGCACCAGCCATTCCTCCGTACTCAGCTCTCATCTTAGTCAGCATCCTGTCAGCCGCAGCAATCTTCCCCTCTAGCTCCTTATTGTTAGATTCCTCGGTGGTGAGAAACTTCTTTCTTTCATCTATTGCCGCTTGTTTTGATGTGATGTGGCCTTTCACTTCCTCCAAATCCTCGAGAGATCTTTGTATGTTTTGGTCCAATTTTTCCATGGATTGAATGGCCTCTTCCCACTGGAACAATAAAGTTTCTCTCTCTTTCTGAAGATTTTTGAATTCCTCGCCGGTCTTGTCGAGTTCGATTTGCATGGACCGCGTGTCCGTGACTTCTGCTTCCAATTTGACTTCGGCCATCTTTGACTCTTTAGTTAGCTTCGCAACTTGCATGTTAAGCTCTTTGATTTTGACATTGTCAGAGTGCGCGTATCTGTACATCCAATAAATAAAATTTCAACATGTCATACTCTCACTTCAGCATGACCATGTTGTCATCCTCTTTTTGTTTCTTCGCTACTGACCATTGTTGAAGTTGTTCTTTTCCCATCTGCAGCTGTTTTCCAAAAGCGTCAAATTTCTCTTGGGCCTGGACCATCGCTTGTTGAATGGCGCTGCCGCGTTCTTTATATTCACTTTGCAGATTTTTTGTTCGCTTGATCTCTTCGGTAAGCTTTCCCTTCTCTCTCTCATAAAGCTTCGTCAATCTCTCCTCTGATTTCGTTTCTTTGTCTTTGGCGGTCTGTAATGACTGTGTATTGACGAGCTCGGTTTGGACATTTTTAAGATGCTCCCGCATCAACACCATCCTGTTTAGATGCTCCTCGACCTGTTTTGAAACCTTCTCTAGCCGATTCTGTCGCTCTCTGACCTTGTATTGATGAGTATGGAGGGGTAATTTCACTCAACCACCTCTTTATCTAGAGCTTTATTGTAGTCTGAGGCAAACGGCGGCAGTGATTCTGCAGCGTCATATTCATTGTTCTCGAAGTTTGCAAAGTTAAAGTCCATGCGAGGAGGTGTGTCAAATGATGTTCTCGCTTGCGGTTCTAAATAAAGGTTTCCGGTTCAAATGTTTGGTCCTAGAAATCTGAAATTTTTGTCTCATCAAAAGAAAAAATCCATCCCATATTGAAACACAATGCCACCACAAGTAAGATGAAACCATTATCCTTTGGGGACACTTCAGTTTTGCTGACTTCTCTAATCTGTAATGAAGGTTAATCGAAGAATATGTGTGATGGGCTACAGAGCTGTCGGTGGGTTTCAGTATCTTCATTCTTTGCATGCTCAAACTATTTAGGAAAATCCACTATCACCATTCAGTTTGTTGAGGTGAGAAGCTGAGCCCATGACATAGTATCTTAATAATTCCAGAACCACTTCGCAGATCAATACAACCCCACAATTGAGAATACTTTTAACAAAGTTATACGCTATAGAAACACAGAATACATCACAGAGATTGTAGATACGGCTGGTCAGGTAGAGAGAAGCATGACAATTCATCATGGTCTCATCCTTGCTCAGGATGAGTATTCCATCTTCCAAAAACACTACTCAGTGGGTGTCCATGGCTATATCTTAGCTTATGCGGTCACTTCTCGTAAATCATTTGATATGATTAAATCTATAAATGACAAGATTCTTAATGCTCTGGGAGTAGAGAAGGTGCCTCGAGTCATAGTTGGCAACAAGACTGATCTCTTTTCTGATCGGTGGGTTTTTTAATCAAAGAGGACAATGTTCTGATCTGTACAGAAAAGTCACGATTGAAGAAGGTCAGAAGCTCGCAAAGGAATGGGGTTGTGCTTTTGTGGAATGCTCTGGCAAGCATAACGAACATATTGGTGACATCTCCAAAGCTGTATCTGGAACGCAGATCTGACAAAATCACAGGGGACATATTCAATCTGATGTTTAGCGAGATAGAAAAGGAGTCCAGTCCTCCTGCTACTGAGAAGGGAGGATGTAGTGTGCAGTAAGAGCACAATATGTTCGATGTAAATACAATATCAAACATTTATGTTTCATTATATCTGAGACAAGGATTTGGTGATCTTTTCCGTATCTTCCAAGCTCATCAAGATTTTCGGTACAGTTTTCAAGTTGTTATCAATGGTTCTCATTCTGTGACATCAGCGGAAATTGACATTGTGATTTCATCTTACCTCTCTCTCATGTCATTATGTAGTTGTTGTATCGTATTTAGCATCTGCCAGAATTAGATTGAAAGACATTTGAATCATTTGAACACCTCTGATGTGTATTGAATCGAGTATTCTTTTGTGGCCAATTGTTTTGCTGATTTCATCAATTCCTGCAGAAAATTAATCGATCAACACAATCTGGCGAAGATCATATCTACGCACCGAATGGACCTCTGAGCTCCTCATCATACTACGACAGGCCAGGCCAGTCTCAACAACAATGGCTTCAGATCTGAGGACAAGATCCGCCCTTATCTGGGCTGTTTATAAAATACGACCTGATGGGATTACCTCATTGTGTGACATTGTATCGGATTGCGAGAAAGTGCTTCTGGGTGTTGGTGCTTGTTACGTAATTATAATAGTTTTACAATTTGCTAAAACCGGAGACAACAGGTGAGTAACATTAGGTACTAGAGTTCTTAATAAGAAGCATTCAACTGGGTGACTCAGCGTACATACATAATTCCATGATGGAGTTAGTAGCAACTATCTTTCATGAGACAGTCCATTGGCTGAGAACCTGGTGGTTATATCGCAGAGCACCCACTATCGCTTGGACACCCAAGAATGGTTACACACCAACCAAATATACTGCACAGGGATATCCAGGGTGAGTGCTTATACAAGATCATCTTGGTTTCATCTAAACAACGCAGAAAGAA
>MZNV01001601.1:0-12937 GCA_002081555.1 Protostelium mycophagum | reverse complement strand
GTCAGATGGTCAGACACCCAGAACACGCCTTGTGACTACCCGGGACCTTTATGGAGGAATGCGCCACGGAATTTCTTTAACTGCGTGGACAATTACATGGGGTTCTTTGGGTGGGAGACACTATTCCAGAGTGAGTTCTGTTGACAATCTACGACGGTTATAATTTAATTACTGACATACTTCAGAGTGTGGGTTCAGCTCTAATGAAGGCAGCTATGTTTTTCGTGGCTCGGCAACTGTCGCGAGAGTTTACACGGTGACACCTCCAGGATTTAGTTCTTTACAGCGGGTTCTCAAACATACCTTCCCCTTTGTCTTTACCTTCCCCATGACCATCACCGCTCAAACCTCTGTAGCTGTCAGTGTTACAGGTAATATTCGTCACATGAATGCGTGTTGAATATTGCAGCCTACCAAGTAGCCGTGGTAGTGAATGTTGCATCCAATCCCAGCGCACAAAACAGCAAGACTGTCAGTCTGATATTGCAAACAAAATATCCGTACAGAATCTTGTCACTTTCCAATGCGACGGCGAGTCTGCCCATCTTGTCACCTCCTAGTGCCAACTTCTCCTACACAACCAACGCAAACAACGAAGCAGTACAGAGGCAAGATCTCGTCTTGACAACGTGTGACGCTATAAATGGCCTTGTGCTGAGCCTCAACTATGCGATGGCTTGCAGACCAGATGCACCGGGATGCGTGCTGCCAAAAATCGCACAGTTCTCCGCAAGTAAGATTCTGAGAGTGACTTTATGCCACATTCTGATGTTTGTCAGGTGTCACTGTATCGGCACCATCCACATGTGCCCAACTAGTCAGCATCCTTCCCACTTACTCTACTCTCATCGCCTATGACTCTAATTTCACAGTCCCTACCTACTCTTTTTCTCCCGCGGAACAAGCCTACTTCCGCGTGCAGATCGGAACTCCCAACGGCGTATCTCTGACATCTATCACCACAAACAGCGTGTGCTACACAGTCAATGGACAAGCCTGTCAAGCAGTCAACTTCACCAATGCAGCATATCCTGGATCGTTTTCGGTGAATCTCTATCAAGTGGACACCACACCCTCCGCGCAGCAAGTTCAGTTCGGTGCGACTTTCACCCTGAAATGGATGGGCCCCAACAAACGTGCATGGGAGACAACAGAGGAGGCCGTGTTCACCAGAGACCTCAGCGGCAGTTCTGACTTGCTCAACGCGATGGTCACCATATCACTCGTCGACAAGAGCCAGACCTCATCTACAGCGAGCGTGAAGGTGGTCATGACTGTGGACGGTTCCATCACCTCTTTTGACTCTGCCAAATTCACAGCTGGGCTGAGTGCTGTCACTGGAGTGCCTGTCAACCGCTTTGTGATCCAGTCGGTGCTGACGCAAACCAAGAGAGACGGCAGATTGGTGGTCAACTTTGAAATCTTGGAAACTGCAGGAAGCGTTTCTGGTGCACAACTCGCTCAGTCCTTGCAGAACATCGCCACAAACAACCCTCAGGCTCTGAGAAATGCGGGTATACAGGTGGTCTCTATGTCTTACAACTCACCTGCCACTTCTGCACCGATCAAAGCAGTGGGTGGCGCATCTTCCGTGCTGGTCGGAGCAGCTCTGACCTTCTGGGCAGTGTCTTTAGCTCTGTAATACACATTCTCACCTCTGAATAGTCATTTTTTATTTCACAATTCTTTGTCATGTTAACGTGAGATGATGTGCATTGGATTTACACAATCGGCAGTTACGGGTTTGGACTTAGCCATACCGGAGTTCCATATGGTGATGAGCGATTCTCAAGACCAAGGAGAATTACGTCGCTCCACGATCTTCTCGGCGCAATCTCCCGAAATTTTCCGGCAAATCTCCAATACAACACAAGAGAAATGATCAAAAGTAATATATTTAGAATGTACAATTTTATGTTTGTGGCTCTGTCGGTGTAAAGTGACACACAAACAGCTCCGGTAAGTCCAAGATATCTCTCTTGATCGTCAAAAATCCCTTCCCGCGGGTATAACCATTTCTGTTGCATCTGGTGAGATGTCAGATTTTTACCATTGTTATTTGATTTTATTTTTGGACCAAAATGTTTAAAATAAATTTAGAAGCAAGGCGCTGCAATTTCTTACCGCGACTTGCGGTAACTGACATGAAATTAATGTGTGGGCTGAGGGTTTACGCCCAATTGCAGTGCCTCACTGCACCAATCCCATTCAAACACGTTCTTGGAATTGCTTAAAAATGACAAAAATCACCTCTTAAGTCCCATGTCTAAAGGCCATGCGCATTTGTTGGTCGAGATCAAATATTCAGGATAATTTTGAAGCCATAAATAGAGTGTCTCAGGGTCTACAAGTCTGAACACAGCAAAATCTTCCGGCTTGGTAGGAACGGTCCCCTCCCACCCTGTTATCTATAACAAAATCAGATCTACTCGTATTTTGAATTTCAAATTTCCCGCCAAAATAAATTCTCAGAAAACTTACTTTTTTACAAGCATCATTAATCAGATGGATCACACCCATTCGATCGAAAATAAAGACGGGGATGGGCACTATAGAAGCGGCCGATATTAACCTCTTCAATTTCTCTTCAAACTGTTGTGCGATGGCAGTTTTCTGTTCTGGTGTGACAAATCGTCGTAGTGTCTCACGATGGGATTCAGCTGTGATGTAATCCCTCCTGTTTGGATCAAATTCCATCCCCCTGGGCAGGTCAGCGACATGATTATTAATTAAATAAATCATTAAATCTGAAAGATCTGCATACATTCTTTGAAATAATTCTCCCAAACTCTGCATCATGCCAGGTTGGCAGAGGGAGGGTGGATCATCGAGAATTGATGGTTCGGTTATCACACCATCATCGCTCTGAGTTGTGGATACACAGCTCGAGGAGTCGTTGTTGATGACTATATTGGAATCTGCGGAGTCTGCGCTTTCAACAGAAGATGTTGAATCGGTTTTCCAAGTTGAAATACAATCTGAAAAGATTGGAACAGGTGGTGGTGATTTTCGTGGCTGAGAATCGGTTAACTAAAGAACTCGACAAAGATGACCAACGAGGTACCTCGTTCGAAGTTGATTGTTCTGGATCGATTTTACGTTTCCACCTTCTTGTGACTGGTGACTCTGTTTGATTCTCGCAGGCGATACTCTTACTCACATGTTTTTCACACGGCTTGACTGCGTTGAATAAGTGATATGCAAATCGAAAAACAAATGATCTCACCACTCTCACATGATCTGTGACCATCCTTGCAAGCTGAACAAGCCGTGATTACTCTCTTCTGTGTCATGTCTGTTGTGGTGAACATCCCAAAAGATGTGTGTCGGAGCTTTTGGGTAATCGGATATTTATGAGCACCCGGGTTTTTCCGATCAAGGAACGGTAAGAACCGCGTGGCATCGCGGTTAGAAAATTTTAAAGCGAATTGTGATGAACGGAAATTTCGAAAAGCTTCCGATCCGGAAGGAACAGCTTGACGTCACTGTTAGTTAAGAAGACAGAGCAATGAAAAACATCTACTGTGACAGAGGCAGACATAAAGAGGGCCCGGGTCTCGCCCTCCGGAGGAGGTCGGGCACCCGGTTTCAAGACCTCCCGGAGGTCCGGAGGGAATCGATGAAAGAAAGTTTATTTATTCTCCTTGGATGGTGACCATCACTTTACGACTTCCTGCCAACTCTCAATGTGATTGTCTAGAACACTTTTGCTTTGTTTTACTTTGATGATTGTTGACATCCATCATGAAAAATGGATTTCGAAATGATTCATTTCGACAACTTTTTTGCTTTTTGTGGATGTCTTTCGTGATATAAAGCCAGAAAATAAATTTTTGATGATGCATTTCTGATGATCACCTCCCGAGTCTCTATGTTCGCACAGATAAATTCCTTGCCAAGTTCCAAAAGCGAATCTGATCATCGGTCACTCTTGGAATTTTCAGAAACAAAAGAAACACTCACTTTCCATTGGAGATGGGAATGGTGATGGAGGGGCCAATTAGGACACTTGATTATTTAATTTGTGAACAAAGATCACTGTGTAAAGATTCAAAAACTCACTTTTTCACGTGTGCTGGCATGTCATCAGAGCCTTCCTGTTGCAAATTAAAAAAATGTAGAGAATTAATTTATTTATCTCATCAAAAACATTCATTCATGATTATTCAGATGATTTCAGATTAAATTCATCGAAGGATATATGATGCCTGTAACTCACCATAGTGTGTCTGTAAAGTTTGTTGTTCTACTGTTTGTCATAAATCATGTTAATCTGAAAATCTTACCTCTGGGACGAGACGATTGAGACTTGTCTCTAAATCGTGTCTTACATCTGAATCGTAATTCTCGTTCACAGTCAAAGAGGCAGATGTATGCTGGACTGTGAAAATGTTAATCCTGCATCGCCATCTCCACGTACTTACTGAAAAGAGTGGCGAGACCGATTTTGTAATTAGGCAATACGTCTTTCAATTCTCTGTGGAAGTGATCCGTGACCTAATAATCTTCACTACTATGCCTCAGCTCGTCGTAAAAATACTCACGAGGTGACATCCTCTTGCTTGCGCAGGGAGGGTAATGATCTTTTGAAACCAAGGCATGAATGTTCGTGTGGTGATAATTGTGATTTCTGATCAAGCAAAAAATTCCCTTCAAATTTCTTGCAGTTTGCTCAGTTTTTGCCCTCTGAAGTTTGTCATTGTAAGACAAGGCCAGAAACGTCTATATTTCATTCTGGACAAGTCTGTGTCTTCGAACGCCGTTTGGTGTCTTCCTTTTTGAGGTTAAAAATAGAATTTAAATGTCAAGCGGCAAGTTCCACCATCGAGCGCCAGTCACATGTTGCTTCAACCTCGTCCAAATTCAGCAGATGACTCGAGTGAGATTCGATTTCCCGCTATCAAGAGCGCCAGATCTAACAATGGCGACGATGATCTGTTGTCACCTCCAAGAAGTCCTGCCAGTTCGAAACCTCTAACGCCAACATCAGCACGGAGGCCAACATTCAACCTGATCGGAGATGGGAAGAGGTTAGACTCTGCAGCCACCAGTTCATATTCAGAATTAAGTCCGGTAATCTCTTCGTCATACGCCTCGATTGGACAAAAATATCACTCATTCGTGGCCTTAAAAAACATCTGCAAAAAATGAGAGAAGTGATGATCGCAGAAAAATGTGAAAGAGAGGACGAAACCAACTGTCGCGCCAGATGGACAGAACCCATTTCGAATGCCGCTGGAAGATGAAATCAAAGAGGAAAAGAAGAAGATGAAGGGAAAGAATGGAGAGAAAGAGGAAAAGACTGCTCTGGATAGAACCACAGCAGCGTTTAGATCTGGTCAGACACGTTTGAAATTCGCTGACTTGGAAGATCCTGTGTTAGACGACAAAAAGCAGGCACAGGGTGATGCCGCCATTCTTGACTCCCCAATTCATCAACATATCGCCAAAACATTAAGTGAGTTCTTTATAATTGTTGTGCTGACAAATCATCCTGATAATGGCAGAATATCAGGGGAAAGAGACAGAAAATCTGAACGATTTCATCACGAAAAAGAGGGAAATGTTCTTGTTAGAGTACAGCCTCAGCGTGAAGCGGGAGGAGATCAAAAAGTTGGACGAAATCGCACGGCATAGAGAAGAGGCTCTCAGAAACAGTGAGAAAGCACTGGAAGAGGACGCCGCCCGATTTGACGCGTTTTTGAAGGAAAATAACATGAAGACGATGGAGGCCAAGAGAAAGTGAGAGCCAAACGATTTTCCTAAAGAAGGTCCTTCTGATCACACCAGAGCTGACACCGAAACGAAATTAAAACTTGAGAAGGAGCAGGAGATAAAGAGGCTACGAAACGAGATCGCCTCGATACAGAACGGTGACGTCACGAGTGTCAAACTGACGTCTAAACATCAACAGAGCTGGCAAAATATGACGAACAACTTGATGACTGCAGGAAATACAAAGAGTTTTTAGACAGACTCACACCGCCAGAATGGCTGGCAAAGGTAGAGATCTACAATTGTTTGTGGATTTTTAATATTTATTTCTGCAGGTCAAGACCAGAAAGCCGGAGGAGGAGGGAGAGGTGAAGTTACCGTTATGACCGTTATTTTTAAAATTCAAACAGGAACCGATGTATTTCACCGACCCGCAACAACTACTGGATATATTCAAACAACTGGAAGAGAACAATATGTTTTTGATCCAAAATTCACAAGAGAGTGAACGGATACTGGAGGACTTGCGCAACAAGCGGCGAGAAATTGAACGGAAAATGTGACCATTTCTATTTTTAGAGGTGTGACACGGTGCAGGGATTCAGAGACGGGGTTGCTGAAGGAGCAGATTGAGAGTCTGCAGAAGGCAATAGAAAAGGAGGACGGAAAAGTCAAAGTGCTGAACGACAAAGCGCAGTGAGTTCAAAACAATTGGAATATAATTTGTCGGTGCTTGTGAATTAAAAATCACTCGGCGAAAAGAATTTCAAGACATATAATTTTTATTTTTGCTTCGGATATCTTCAGTGCATGTTTTTAGTGATTTTACGGCACAAAATACCATTTGGCGCGGTCTTATATTCAAGATAATGACTCACAAAAACTATAGAAAAAACTCTAGTTCAGATGATTCGGATCTAAATCTGGACAAGCTTCACCAAAAGGTCGAAGAGGTGAGCTCGAAGATTCTAAAAGTGTTTTTCGGTCTGTTGACGTGAACAGGTCTACAACCGATGCATCGGGACGAATGATGCGTCCATCAGCACTCTTCAGATGCTGACAAAGATTGAGAAGAGAATGGAAGAGCTCTTTGAAACAATAGACACACTTCCAAAAGACTATGTACAGGCTGCAGAGAAGGTGTGGTGCTGTGGCTGTGTCACAGCGATTCATCTTTCCAGGCAAAAGAGAAGGAGCGAAGGCAGAGACTTCGCGCAGAGAAATTGGAAATCCAAAAGTCCGCGCAAGAGAGCCGGATCCGGAGGGCATTGGAGAGATCACAAGCTCCGACCATCAAGAAGAAGGGCAAACCGGTGATGTTCAGATCTACACTGCTCACGAGGCCGAAAGACGAAGGACCGTCTGTTGCGGTGAATAACACAGAAGAGGAGGAGGACTATAACTACTTCTTTTCCGAATAAAAGGAATGAGAATTATCGTTCTACGCAAAGCTCAGCGTCGGCAATGTATATGATCTATGTAAACAGTTGGTCTATGTGTTTATACTTCAGAGGTATTTGGACCAATCAGGGTCTTTTTGGTCCAGTAGTTCCACCCATCTCTTCTCCCGAACCATATTCCATTGGGTCAAAGGGACTGCAAATTGGATACGGTAAAAACCTTACTCCCAGCCTGCTGTGTACCACCCCTTTTCATCTGACTTATGCAGGATATATTAGATCTGAGGGTGCAGAAACACCCATCCAACACCACATCCTGCAATCTGTTACAATGATGTTTGAAAGTGGAGAACAGAAATAATTAACTTACTTTGCAGGAGGCATGTCTGTCAATGGAGAGATCATCTGCAATGCCCAGCACAAGTCTGCATTTGATGAAGAGCGGTTGAAAAATTCAAAAGTAGAGTATTGATGTCATTCTTCGATAGAATATGACTGTATGAGAGTGTGTGTGCTGTTTAAAACAAGTGATGAGTTGTAGTGGAACACATCTGGCAACCACACTTGCACATGTGTATGATTCTCCACTTGGGACACAACTTGCACGTGAAGATATGGGTTTGATTGCATGATCTGTTGTCACTCAGAATATCGAAATATTTAATGATGAATGTAAGATATTAGCTTCTACCTTCAATTGTGCATCTGCAATCATAATAGTACCGTTACCCTGATGTAATGTTCTCTCGTCACCTCTCCACATATCCCCAACATCATCATACATGTATTTGTATAAATGTGGTGCACTTGTTTCTCATCATTGCAATGGCAGACATCCTCAAGTGATGGTATCTGTTCAGATGATCTCTGTCCACACCAGCCCAGATGTCTTGGTGCAGTCCAGCTCTGCTGCCTCCATTCTGTACTTGTTGATTACAACGTGCAAAAATATTGCGCCCTTCTTAAACTCGTATTCTATGTTTGTCAGAATAAAATGGTACATGCAGCAGAATCATTTGGCCCCACAAAATCAACATTATAAGGTGAAGGTGAAATGTGACCTGGCATCACATCTTGTAGTAGTTTGGAGCTATGAATTACTCTCCATGTAGGAAAATTATAATAATTGTCCAAAAAGGCACGACCTTTCCAAGTGCAACTTTGTCTGACTGTACCAAGTGTCTGTAGGGATAGCTTAATGTTCTCACCAAAGAAGAGGAAAGGACTAGATCTGCACTGTGAAACAATAGAGTACCTGTGATTACTTCAGAAAAGAAGAGAAGAGGTCTCACCTGCTGGAAGACGAACTGTTGTTGGATACACTCCGTAATGACTAGAATCGTACTTGACAGTGCTGACATAGAAGCCACCTCCTCCAGCTCCAGTTCCAGCATCAAGGCTGATCATCAGTTGTGATTTTCATATTTTCACTCAATATAGTTTCGTTTTGCATAACAAAGCCCACTCAGCAATTCTCTCCAGTGATAGGTATACATCTCTGCATGTGTCCTGTTGAGTTTTGACACAAATACATCGAGTTGGTCTGATTGAAACTCCATGTTGAGGTGATATTAGACCAGAGCTAGTGTTTTGTCAGTCCTCATCAATAGTCCACTGCACAATACAGATACCTCAGCATTCACCGCAGATAGAAAGAAGAAGGGAAGAGCCCTCGCCAAAAAAATGATTTTGAAGGAAGAGATATTCTTTCCTTATGAAATTATATTCCGCGGGGATGTCTGTCAAAGCCAAAGATTTTCAAAGAAGTGTGCCTTCACAATCTGCACCGGAAGCTGAAACACCCCGAGAAATGGAATCTCTGAAAACGACCCGTCATCGGAAATATCTGAGGTGCAACTAAGCTGGAAATCTCAATAATTATTACGATTATTCAATGAAATGTGGTGCGTGGTAAAGTCATTTTTACAATCATGTTGTCCGGATAAACCGGATAAATTTCTCGGTTTACCCGTTGACACGGAATTGCCGATGCAAATTTATCTCGTCAGACTCTATATCTTTCAGCTCCCAGACACAGGATGCGAGCCTCATTCCTCCTCCTCTTGCTTGCTGCAGCCGTCTTTGTATCCGCCACTCCTTCTTATGGTACTGACGTAAGTATTACACGTTTTGGTATTAGCGCTGTGAAGATGATTGTCTCAAAAATTGCGGCTGATTTTTATTTGCAGGCAGATCCCACAAGACGATCAACTCATGTGAGACGCACTGAACATGGAGGTAATACCGATCCCACCCGCTCCACTCACGAGAGACCTACTCACACTCGTCCCACTCATGAGAGACCTACTCACACTCGTCCCACTCACGAGAGACCCCCTACTTACGAGAGCACTCGTCCCACTCACGAGAGACCCACTCAAGAGAGCACCCACACTCGTCCCACTCACGAGAGACCTTCTCACGAGAGCACCCACACTCGTCCCACCCATGCGAGACCTACTTACGAGAGCACTCGTCCCACTCACGAGAGCGCCCACACTCGTCCCACTCATGAGAGACCTTCTCACGAGAGCACTCATACTCGTCCCACTCACGAGAGACCTTCTCACGAGAGCACCCACACTCGTCCCACTCATGAGAGACCTTCTCACGAGAGCACCCACACTCGTCCCACTCACGAGAGACCTACTTACGAGAGCACTCGTCCCACTTCCACAGAGGCTTTGTTCGCTCGTCCCACTAGAAACAACAACACCGAGTCTTCCGGCACTCGCCCCACTGAACGCCCTCCTACACCCACTGGACACGGGAATCATACCCGTCCCAGTGAGAGACCCACCCGTCCTACTCACATGAGACCCACCCACGATCGTCCCACTCACATGAGACCCACTGAAACCAACGGAAAAGGTAACCACACTCGCCCCACCTACACCCGCCCCACCCACACTCGCCCAACTAGTACCAACATTGAGCCAACTCAGACAGGTTCTTCTGCGAATCAAGTTGAGGTCGGCGATTTTGCAGATTACTGAGGAATAAAATCACAGGGGAAACCATATTCATACAAGACTATTTACATCTTTTCTTCGCTGTAGTTTGTGATTTTTAATATGCAAAAATACCCCGTTTTTAGATCTAATTTTAGCCCCGAAAAGAAATTCGCGGTAAGAACAATGTCACATAAAAATCGACTCTGTGTATAAGTTCATATCTACACCAGTGTATTTGTTTCAGTAATAACAACAGGATATGCGGTGATATTTTCTGTGGTAAAGTTGGATTTTGGCGTTTATACCGTGGTCTTCGATGACCACATTTTTATAAAGATTTGAATTCGTTATCGCCGCATAATAATAAGTTTAAAATGGTACTATATTCAGACAACTTAACAATATTTTCTCTTGCTTTTAAGAAATCAAATATTGCAATGAATGAAAGATATGGACTGCTCCATAAAAATGGAAATCTTGCGGAAGCAGAAGTAATGAAACCAAGTAATGAATCGTCACCTTTATAGTGGATAATGAGGGACTCGTACTTTTGTCCTCCGATTTTGATTGATCACATCACTGACGGTCATGTTGTATTATCTCTTCTTGATCGTGATTGTCTAAATCTGGACCTTTCATTTGATGGTGATCGAGGTTTTTCCTTTCTGCTTTTATATTAAACGATGACAATTTGATCATCGTGCCACCAAAATGATTTCACCAAGAAGAGATCCTTCCTCTGAAGCAGAGATTAGTGATCTAAAAGGACTAATCTGCGGAAGCAGAAGTAATGAAATCAAGGAGTGAATTCTCCTTCACCTTTATAGTGGATAATGAATGACTCATACTCTCGTCTTGACGTGCGACACAAGATCTCGAAGATGATCCAGAATGATTATCTTGTCGCTTGGTTTACGTAAATGGTTATCTACAATTGGTTGTAATCCCTCATCTTCTTGAGAGCAGATCACAACACAATCCAGTAGGATGGTAAGAAGAGCAGATATTTGGAGCTGATGTCTAATCGCAGTCATATACTAGCAGAGGAAAAGATGTTGCTGTTAGTTCACAAGAAGTTACCGACTCTGTTCGTTGTGCACAGGTGAGGACTTAATCACCATTCTTTTGTTATTCTATGATGATTGAGGAGTTATTAAGAAACATATTGAATCATTCAGATGATTTCCAGCTTCAAGAAACTGAAGGCGATCAAGCAGCAATCATGATGACCACAAGTGCTAAGACAATTGTTGAAGAAGAAGAAAGGTACTCATTTCTTACTCATTTTATAAAATCAATTGTTTTTACTTGGAATTGAAGCATGTTGACTGATGACAAGGACAAAAATCAAACACCACTTCAATGGAGCTGTAGATCAACAGCAGAAAGTAAGAACAATAAGGAAGGACAATGGCACACTGTCAAGCCATGATATCACAATAGAGATACTGAAGATGGCCATACATGTTGATAAAAAGAAAAAAGTAAACAGTGAGACAGAGCTTAAGAAGGAGGGACATATGTATGTGAAGATGAGAAGAGTGTGTAAGAAGTGGAGAGACATAGGTATGTGCGATGTGTGTGAGTGATTTGCTGAAGAAAAGTAGTGGACAGGTTGTTTTTGAGACCTGAACATTATAGAATAATGGATATGGAGTTGGTCCATTTGTTGTTACAATGCAATGTGGACCCTACATATGGTCGTAATTATGCAATAAGAGTAGCATCAGAATACAGACACACAGAGATAGTGAGGATGTTACTTCAGGATAGCAGAGTAGATCCATCAGAAAATCACAATTTTGCATTGGGAAAAGCATCACATCAAGGACATACAGAGATAGTGAGGATGTTACTTGCAGACAGCAGGGTAGATCCATCAGATGATCAAAACTATGCAATAAGATGGGCATCAGGGAATGGCAAGATAGAGATAGTAGCGATGTTATTGCAGAATATCAGAGTGGATCCATCAGATAGTCACAATTGTGCAATAAGATGGGCATCAGATAATGGACATACAGAGATAGTGAGGATGTTGTTGCAGGACAGCAGAGTAGATCCATCAGAAAATCACAATTATGCAATCAGAAGGGCATCACAGAAAGGACATACAGAGATAGTGAGGATGTTATTGCTAGATAGCAGGGTAGATCCATCAGATGACAGAAATTATGCAATAATTTTGGCCTCAAAGAAGGGACATACAGACATAGCAAAGATGTTATTACTAGATAGCAGGGTAGATCCATCAGATTGTTATAATTGTGCAATACAGTTGGCATCAAAGAAGGGACATATAGAGATAGTGAGAATGTTATTGCTGGATAGCAGGATAGATCCATCAGATGCAATACAGTTGGCATCAAAGAAGGGACATACAGAGATAGTGAGGATGTTATTGCTGGATAACAGAGTAGATCAAATCAGAATAGGAGAAAACAGAATAGAATGAAACACAGAAAATAAACTTCCATAAAGTGGATGTAGAAGTATGATTGCTGCTAGAAAAACTTGTCTACATGTTACAAACTTGGAATTTTTCTTTATTTGTATCAGACTTTGTTTTGTGTGATGTACCCATCGGAAAGAAACTACTCTGCCACCAAAAGAGAATTATTGGGCATGATTTTCACAATCAGAAAAGGACACACATATTTCTGGGGAAGACACTTCACATTCTACACGGACCATGCGGCACTTACATACATACAAACACAACTAAAACTCAACCAAACTGGTTTGAAGAGCTATTAGGTTATGACATGACCATTCACCATTGACTGGGAGTACTCAATGTCCTTCCAGACTATCTATCACAGCTGTACCCAGCTGCAAACACTCAATACTACCCTATTGGGGTCAAAT